>CM047806.1:88242325-88482406 GCA_026214975.1 Gentiana macrophylla
ACCACATGCAAACCAGGTCAAAGAGTGGCATCTTTAAACCAAAAACCTACAGTGTCTCATTGAGTAAAGTTCACACTTTTCCTACTGAAGCAACTTGTGTATCAGATGCTATGGTGAGTGTGAAATGGAAGCAATCTATGATGGATGAATATAAGGCATTAATTCAAAATGAACTTGGGATCCGGGTCAAGCTGGACCCAATCAAGGTGTTGTGGGGTGTAAATGGGTTTACAAACTGAAGTTAAAACCAGATGGAAGCATTCTAAAGCACAAGGCAAGGCTTGTAGCTAAAGGGTATCTTCAGAGCTATGGGATTGACTTCACAGAAACCTTTAGCCCAGTGGCAAAGCTTGCAACAGTTAGAATCATCTTGGCCATAGCTGTTTCCATGAACTGGGCCATCGACAAAATAGACATCAACAATGCCTTTTTGAATGGGCCATTGACTGAACCTGTTTACATGGATCAACCAGAAGGGTTTGAAGATCCAGAGAAACCAGGATATGTGTGCAAATTAAACAAGGCAATATATGGGTTAAAACAAGCACCCAGTGGCTTGGTTTGAAGCTCTAAAGGGACAAACATCAACCGGGGATTCACTCGATCCTTGTGTGATACTTCCTTGTTTATGTTCAAACTTGATGGCCAGATATTATTTGCACTTATATATGTTGATGATATTTTGCTAACAGGGAACTCTCCTAGTCTGATTCAGAAGTTCATTAAACTTCTTGACTCAAAGTTTTCATTGAAGGACTTGGGGCGAGTGTCACATTTTCTGGGAATGCAAGTCACTATGGACTCCAATGGACTGCATCTAAATCACTCATACTATGCTGCACAGTTGCTCAAAAAATTGGAGTTGGATCATTTGGATCCCTGTCCTACACCAATGGTGCCAGAACACAACTTCTACCTCAAAGAAGGTGAGCCACCGATAATCCTACTCTTTATGGAAGCATTATAGGAGCTTTGCAATATCTTACCTTGACAAGGCCAGATATATCCTTTGTTGTAAACACCCTGAGTCAGTTTATGCAAGATCCATATACAACACACTGGCAGGCACTGAAAAGGTTACTGAGATACATTCAGGTACCACCATATGGGATTGATCTTTAAACCATCAGGTGTTCTAGATATAAATGGTTTCTCAGATGCAAACTAGGCTGTATATCCAATTGACAGAAAATCAACTGGAGGTTACTGTGTGTACCTAGGGGATTCTCTTATATCCTGGAGTTCCAAGAAGCAAACATTGGTATCAAGGTCTAGCTGTGAATCTGAATATAAATCACTAGCCAATCTTGCAGCTGAGGTAAAATGGATCAAACATCTGCTGAAAGAAATACAGTTCAAACTACCAAGCATTCCTATACTATGGTGTGACAACACTTGGGCATGTTCCTTAACACAAAATCATGTTTATCATGCTAGGACAAAGCGCATAGAAGTTGATGTGCATTTTATCAGAAATATGGTGATGAACAAAGAGCTCAAAATCTGCTATGTACCTACAACTGATCAAGTAGCTGACTGTTTCACAAAAGCACTGCCTACTACATCCTTTGGATCTTTTAGACACAAACTTAATGTGACACACCCACACATACGTTTGAGAGGGGCTGAAAAGAATAAAGTTTAGTAATGCCATGTATAGGTTGTGGATTGGTTGTGTTAGATTGTATGGATAATATCTAGCATGGGGATGTGTGAGTTGTTGACAACCATGGTGATATAAGAGTGTATTGAGACAATATTTTGCTTAAGGAAAATCATTATCATTTTGTCATTTTTCTAAACTAACACTTAAGACTAATGATGAGATATACATTTCATTTACGCTAAGAAGTAGCATATGCACAAATTAAATTACACTTGATCAATAATCTTAAACTAGGTACATCTACAAAATTTTGGTTTGGCAGTTGGAGGAAAAGAACAGGTCAAATTAGAGTACACCAAATGTGACCTTTCTATTGCATTTTGCTTCACAAACAACAGCAACAAACATGAATTAACAAACGTGCGATCCGTCATTCGAAAAAAGAACTCATTTCAAAATCAACAGATTTACTTACGAGCTCAGTACTTGTGCCTCTGTAGGGATTTAGTGTTCTTTGTCTACTCCTCGGTAAGATCAATCATCCAATTAGTAAAATAAAAAAAATAAAAACCTTATAAATCGATTACCTAATACAATATAAAGGAAGAAGAACTAGTTCGAATTTACCAGTAAACCCTAGGAAGAATTGGGGTTATATTGGTGAACACTGAAGAAGAGAAGCGAAGAGAAGGCTCAAAGCGAGGGAAGAGGGAACAAACAGTAGAAATTTAGTTTAGGCTCATTTAGGGTTGTACTTTCCCGCCAATTTTTCTGGTGAATACCGCCAAAAAAAATTTCCAATATTCATACATCTACTCATGGGTGTAAACGATCCAATCCGAGTGAAGTATTTACTTATCAAGTCGAGCAACCCCTTAAAATAGTGATGCTCGAACTCGACTCGATATCGTTCGAGCAAGAAAAAATGCAAGAGATCAGTTCGATAACATATTAATCATGCTCGAGTTCGCCCGATTATACTCACGAGAAAAAATCGAGCACTTTCAAACTCGAGCTAGAGCTCGGCAGCTCGAGAAAATGGTAAAATGCTAAGATATGGTTCGGTCAAGGCGGTTACTGTGCTCAGGGTTGATCACGTATAATCCGACGTTAGATCGAAGTTCGGTAAAGTTGATCAAGGGTCCCAAGATTTATCACACATAATCCGACGTTGGATCGATGTTCGGTCAAGGCGATTACTGTGCTTGGAGTTGATTACACATAGGTCGACGTTTGCTCTAGTTTCGATCAAGGCGATTATTGTGCTCGGGATTGATCACACGTATTCTGACGTTGGATCAAGATTCGGTCAAGACATTTATTATGATCCGAGTGGATCACCCATTAGTCGACTTTAGATCGAGATTCGATCAAGGCGATTACGGTGATCGGGGTTGATCGTACACAATCCTACGTTAGATCGAGGTTCGGTCAAGGCGATTACCTTGCTCTGGGTTGATCTCACATAATCCTTGAGGTTCAGTCATGGCATTTCTAGTGCTCGGGTTTGATCACACATAATCCTGCGCATGATAGAGTTTTGGTGAAGGCAATTACAATGCTCATGGTTTATCAGACATAATCCTACGTTAGATCGAGGTTCGGTCAAGACGATTACTCTGCTCGGGGTTGATCTCACATAATTCTACATTAGATCTAGGTTCGGTCAAGGAGATTACCGTGTTATGGGTAGATCCCGCATAATCCAACGTTAGATCGAGGTTCGGTCAAAGCGATTATCGTGCTCCGGGTTGATCACACATAATATTACGTGAAATCGATGTTCGGTTAAGACGATTATCATGCTCGGGTTGATCACATAGAATCCTACATCAGATTGACGTTCGGTCAAGGTGATTACCATGGTACAGGTTGATCACACATAATTTAACGTTAGATCAAGGTTCGGCCAAGGCGATTAATGTGCTTCATTTTGATCACACATAATATTAAGCAAGATCAAGGTTCAGTCAAGACGATTACCACGCTCGGGGTTGATATCACAAAATCCGACATTAGATCGAGGTTTGGTCAAGACGTTTACCGCGCTCGGGGTTGATATCACAAAATCTGACATTAGATCGAGGCCCGGTCCTGGCCACACGCCAAAGAAACTCCGTCTCCAACCTGCCGCTTAAGGAGGTTCTCCTCAATCGGCAGGCACCCCTGTAAACACCTCCAGAGAAAATGTTGCACACGTGGCGGAACAACGACCCGCCAAACATCACGCCATACCCTATCTGGTCCAACTGAGGATGCCCCACATGCCCCAGAATACAATCCTCCACGCAACTGCAAAGATAAGAAATACCCGGACTTAACCGTGTATCGCCCCCTCCGATCATAGTGCCAAATACGCCTGTCCGGGTGAGATGACCCAGCTATAGAAGTTTGGAGAATCGCGTCCACCTCCCAAGGATGGAAAGGCTGTTGGAGTAAAAGGGAGGTTCCAGAGACGCCCATCAGCTAACAAAAGATCATGCACCTGTAAGCTCGTCGGCAGTTCATGGGAGGCGTGCGCAATGCGATTAAAGTATTATATTTAAGGGAATAAAATAAAATAAAATAAAAACCATAACTAATGTTATTCATTGTAGACGCTTAAATTTCATCAACATTTCGATATAGCTATAATTTGTGTCAAGGTTACTCAAACGTAACAACCACAAAAATGATACAATCAAAGCATCACAACAACAACAACAACAACAACAAACAAAAAAAACGAATAATCATTCTTTTAACTTGTCAGCTTCAATCTCCTCCAGACCGATAATATCACAACAACAAAAAAACAAATAATCAATCTCTAACTTGTCAGATGCAATCTCCTCCACCCCGATAAGTGCAATCTGAAGCTTTTTATTACCAAAAACCCTATCGATTTGTAGATTACTAAGAACAATGAGTACATTTGCTTTTTTATCACCATCAATCTCAAAATGCTTGCACCTCTGCACAATATCAACAATAGTATGAAGAACGGTAAAGACATTAGAAACATATATTCCAATTACAATAAGTGATACTAACCTTGATGGCATAGAGCGAAACATGCTATTAAGACACACAAAAGAGAAGGAATAAAAAGACACACAAAAGAGAAGGAATATCATCAAAACACAAGTTATTTCACTTTGAATGTGTATTAAAATTAAAAACAATTATTTTCTTGTAAAATCTCTGGCTCAAGAGCTAAAGATAAAGACAATGCAACAAATGGTTAATGACAACCACCTATGTTACAAAATACAAATAACCAAACAAACCATATATAACATAATAAAAAATTGATGATCGACTCCTCTGATTCAGAAGCTTTCAGGGTTAAAAAACGGCGCCCTTCAGTTAAGGTGGAGAAGAAAAACAGTAATAAATTGCACGCATCAGCATTATTTATTTATGATTGTAAACTAAAAAACATGGAAGGATATACACCTCTTTGCTGCTGAATACCAACAGAGAAGAATCAAAACGGATAAGAAAACCAAAAAAGCCCTAATAACATAAAGCTGATCAACTAAACAGCTTTGTTAGACAGAGGAAAATCACAAAGGATCAGGAAAAACCTAATCCAATCCACAGACCAAAATGCAGGCTTATTTCCTTAAAGATCAGTTAAATCCATGACACAAGATGGAAGAAGAACATATATAGCTCACTTTTTATACGCATAGCAGATATCAAAAGGACAAAGTATAAACTTACTTCAATCCCTGAGTTGATGCAGAAACATAGGGCTTGTGGTGGCATTTTGCAAATCCAGAAGATCCCTAATACGTTAAGAAAATAAAGTATCGCAATGGACAATTGAAACAAGAGACCAAATGTAACATATGACGATACTAGTTATACACATCAGAGAATAAAAAATGTACTTCAACCTACAGGAAAGGAGGGGAGAGCTTATGTGCTGGATTCGCCTTTTACCAAAGGCCAAATATCCCCTTATAAATTTTAACACCGAAAAAGCGGTAACTTTGACAGACAAAAACTTATTTCCTACAAATACTTTTGTGACACAAGCTTTAAAGCTGATACTGGACAGGCTGAAATCTTTTTGCGTGCATCATAAATTGGTCATAGAGTAAGTTGTGTCATCCCAGAAATTGATTTTGCCTCCACAAATGGTTCTCTAAAGTTTTGATATTTTCACGTGCAAAGTGTTTCTCGCGATTCAAAATCCCAAGCTCATGTCAAAAGGGATAAACACGCATAATCACAAAGCAGAAATTTAGCATTCAACAGTAACAAATTCTCTTTTTTCCATTTAAAATCGTGGGGCTGCATATACCACACCGGCACACCATACTATACAACAAACTAGCTCCTTATGCCCAAAAATCACCACAAAAGGCAGAGTGAAAAAAGAGTGTTAAGATTTTGTGAGAATTTTTAACAACACCAGCATCCCCAAAATACCTCCTTTGTATCTGCCAAATCAAACATATACCAGAGAGCAGCACATCTGCTAAAATCAAGCAAAGCAGTAAACATATGCATGCTAAACGTGGACATATATTAAAACCATATCCAATGTCAAAAGCAAATATATATATATATATATATATATATATATATATATATATATATACATATACTTTCCCTCCTCCTTTTACCGGGCTTGGGACCGGCCATGTGCATATGAGATAACATGGGCGGAGTTAAAAAAGTTTTTTTTCCAAATTACAAGAAACAGCAGGTCAGTGAAGAACAGTAAACGCAAGCACTTGATATTTCCAGGCTGCTTAGGATCGAAGATGCTGAAACTAAACCCATCCAAATCAACAATCAACAAAGAAAGAGAAAGATGAGATGCAATGCTTGCCTTATTTCTTCATTTTCGTGAACAGTTTCCTCATTCCTGAGAACACCTTTCAACTTTAAACCCAAACCAAATGGGGCATATCTTTTTCATGGCAAAAAAGATTTGACACAGTTCTCTTTGAGACCAAAACTTCTCCATCTTAGCGTTCAGACAAATCGGATGGAAAACTAATATTACTCAAGAAAACATTGTGCATGCTTTTAAGGAAAAAATGGGGGTGGGGAGGGAGTGGGGGGTCTTATCCTTAGAGGTGCGGTGCAGTTCTAACTAAGATAAATGTGATGATACTAATATCTCTCAGGTAGGAAAAATGGGAATTACTCAAAAATAACACCCTTACCAAGTATGAAACCAGATATGTTATCGGTAGCAAACTCTCGGTCCAGATACGACACAAAACAGTAGTCTTCATCTTGGTGCAAAGGGAAGAAATCAGTTGGATAGAGCTTTCAGCAATAATCAAATCGAATTTCACAAATGAACTTACAAAGTGCCAAGTGCATGTCATGTATTAATGGTTAAATCTGAAAAAGTAGTTCCCCTCTACGATTATCAGCACTTACAAATCGCAAGGTTTAATTGCCAGAACATACCGTATGCATGTCATGCATGGTCCTTATCTGAAATAGAAACAAATATCGGTTCCAGATTCAATGTTGCCACCTTTTTTCCCATGAGATTAAGACTATATTCTTTAGTAAGAAGGCAGAAAACGTCAAGGCCAGACTTTTCATTAGAAGAGAAACCAGTCAGCAACACAACAGGAAGACAGGCAGCATTATGGACAACTTTGACACATTGAATTTGTTAGCAGACCATACCACAGTGGCTGACGACCGACCATTGATACTATTGTGAAAAGCCAAGATACACGGAAAAACAAAAGCAGTGGCTGCACACGCACATCCCATATTATCAATGCAACAACAATTCAACTGATAAAATAGAGTCGCAGAAGGTCCTTATCCAGATCCATTGGAAAGAGTCAAACACACAGAACGAAGACATGACATGGCAGGCAAGCAATCCGGTTATGAAGGTTAGGCCATATGTAGCTTGACTGAAACATTAACAACATTTATCTCAATCATAATTAGATAAGTATGATAGTCTTGTCCAACAAAGACGCACATACGATTCCCTGACAACTCCAGTGCATGAGAATAAAATTCCTGTAGTTAATGGCAGACTCTAGGTCATGTAATTAGTTGTTGCATGATTAACCTCATTGACCTTTTTCCTTGTCAAAGCCACTTTGCTAAGCTCACTGGTTCTCTTGCAAAGGCAAGCTGAAACATTCTGACTTTTCATGACAATGATGACCTAGAATTTTCAGCCCAGAAGGAACCCAGAGAAAATACGAAGTGTTGATGAAATAAAATAAATAAATCTGAAAAGAGATGGGAAAATATGATCCAAATAAAATAATAGATAAAGATGCACGAAACGGACAAGAAAGAGCTCGCCAAGTTCGTCGGCTTCAATGATTGGAATGAGAGACAACTAAACAAAGGACTTCATCCATGTAAGAAGATCAAAGGGAGATCCCTCCATTATTAAGTACCTATAACACATTTAAAAAATTGACCAACATAAGTTCAATGTTTTCCAACCAACACAGGTTCAGAACTGGAAGGTATACAAGCAAGCTTTTCCAAAGCATTTCTACAAAGAACAATATAACATTGATCTAAATCTACGATAATTGGCAAGCCTGAAAAATCAGTCCATCTCCTAGCTAGCTTCCATGACCAGTCACAAGTTAACAACTTATGTGTCCGCAAATAAAGCAAATAGGATTGAGTTTTAAGAAGCTAAAAACATCAAAGAAAGATATAATCAACAATCATCAAGAAGAGTAAGCAAGCCTTAAAACGCTGTCCTCATAGCCTCCAAGACAAGTCAGTCACAAGGTCAACCACACAACTCACGTGGCTGCAAACAAAGAAAATTGGATTGAGCTTTTCCTGAAGAATTCACAAGTATCAAGAAAACTAGACCTTTCAAAGTCTTAAGGCTCTGAATCATCAACAAACCAAAAAGAGGAGGTGCCACCTTCCATCAGTGCTACCTAATATGTTCATCAGCATAACGAAAAGACATGAGAAGACAAACCTAAAAACGACTAAGCAAGTCTGAAAAAGAAAGATATGAGATGATATAATGTAAGATCATCAAGAAGACTAAGCAAGCCTGAAAGAGCAGTCTGAAAGAGCTATCCTTCTGGCTTCCAAGACCACCAGTCACAAGGTCAGCTAATTAACTTATGTTGCTGCAAATAAAGCAAAACAGAATGAGCTTCCGGTGGAAGCCGAAAATAGAAAAATATATATAATCTAAGATCATCGAAAAGACTGGGAAAGCCTGGAAAATGCAGTCCTTCTCATAGCTTCCAAGACCAATCACAAAGTCAACCACTTAAAGTATGAGGTTGTAAATCAAACAAGCTGGAGCGAGTCACTAGAAGAAACCGGACAATCAAGAAAGATAAAACCTATGATCATAAAAGACCCTTCAGAGTGCAAGGCTTCAATGTCCAATTCTTCACCAATGATTATCCCAACCAACCAGAAAGAGCAACCAACTACTCCATCATAGCTACCTAAAACTACAACAGCATAACGATACATGAGATGAAGGCAAACCTAAGACAACTAAACAAGTCTGAAAGAGATAACACAGGGTGATATCAACTAAAATCATCCAGAGGACTAAGAAGACTAAGCAAGCCAGGAAGAAAAGTCCTTCAAATAGCTTCCAGGAACAATCACAAGCTCAAGGACTTACCTCATGCGGTTGCAATAGAGCAAAGTGAATTGATTTTCCAAGAGTACAAAATGTCGGAAGTTAAATTATGATCATCAAGAAGACTAAGCAAGACTGGAAATGCATTCATTCTCATAGCCTCCAAGGTCAGTCATAAGGTCAACCAAAGACAACTCACACAGCTGCCAAAAAATAAACTTGGATTGAGCTTCCAAAAAACATGGAAATCATCAAGAAAACTAAACAAATAAAACCCTTTGAAGCCCAAGTCTATGCCCAGTTCTTCACCAAGGATAATTCCAACGAACCAAAAAGATGAGGTACCACCCCTTACAACAGAACTACCTTAACATGTGATGACAAATCTAAAGAAGACTAAACAAGTCTGAAAAGGAAAGATGTCAAATGATAAAATCAAAGATCAACAAGAAAACTAAGCAAGCCTGAAAGAGCAGTCCTCATAACTTCCAAGATAGGTCACTAGGTCAACACCATTTCACTTATGCGGCTGAAAATAAAGCAAAATGGATTGAGTTTCAAGAAGAAGCTGAAAAATCAACAAAAAAAAGAGAACTGAACAAAAAAAAAAACTCTTCTAGGTTCAGGGCTTCGTGTCCTGCTTCTCCACCAAAGGATCATCCAAACAAACAGGAAAGAGGAACTACAACACTTCATCAGGGCTAAACCTAAAGAAGTCTAAGCAAATCAAAGAAAGAAATATAATGAAATGATATCATTAGAATCCCAATCAGCCCTTGAAAACAGTCCTCGTAGCATCCAAGACAGGTCAAAATGTCAGCCACAACTCACACGGCTGCACATATAACGAACAAAATTGAACATCCAGAAAAGTCAAATTGTCAAGGAAAAAAACCAAACCAAAAAAACCCTTTTAAGTCATAAAGCTTCATGTCTGATTTTTCAACAAAGGATCATCCCAAGAAACCCGATCACAATGTCAACCACAACACCATAATGTCAACCACAACTCAAAGGGCTGCACATAAAGCGAAATAAATTGAGCTTCTAGTAAAAAGTCAAATGTCCACAAAAAATCCAAGAAAAAAAAAACTTCAAAGTCATAAGGCATCATGTCCGATTTTCACCCAAGGATCACCCCGACAAACCCGGAAGGGGAGGAATACCAGCCTCCATCAGAGCTATCTGACATGTTCAACAGCATAACGAAGTATATGAGATGAACCTGTAGCAAGCCCAAGCAAGCAGAACAGTTCTTTAGACTTTTGAGCAAAGAAGAAACAAGTCAATGTAAGATATAATCTAAAGATCATCAGAAAATGAAGCAAGCCTGAAAAAGCAGTCCTAATAGCCTCCAATACCCGGAGGCAACATCAACCATACAACCTACATGTCTGCAAATAAGGCATATTGGATTGAGCTTCCTGAAGAAGTCGAAATATAAAAGAAGATAGCTAAACAAAAGGAACCACTATAAAGGCCAAGGCTTCATATCAGAATCTTCACTGAAAGGATCTCTGAACAAAAGAGAAGTAAGAGGAACAGCAACCCCTCCTTCGGTCATACCTATCATGTTTATCATCATAACAAAATATATGAGATGAAAAACCTAAAGCGTGAAAAGAAAATAAACAAAATGATATATCTAAGATCATCAAGAAGACTAAACAAGCCTCAATAACAGCCTTCAATAGCTTCCAAGGCCACAAAACAAGCCTCAATAACAGCCTTCAATAGCTTCCAAGGCCACACAACTCATGTGACCGTAAATAAAGCAAAACTGCATTGAGCTTTCATGAAAAAGTCTCAACTATCAAGAAAGAAACCTAAACAAAAGAAAAACCAAGGCGTTCTCATTCTGCACCAAAGGATCATCCAACAAACCAAAAGAGAAAGAACAGCAACCCCTCTATCAGCTTCACCAAACATGTTCAGCCTAAAGACGACTGAGCAAGATTGAAAAAATAAGACATGGAATTATATACCTAAGATGGTCAAAGAAAGGGGTAAGCAAGCCTGAAAAGCAACTCCTTAGAGCTTTCAAAATCAGTCAAAGGGTTGACACAACTCACTCAGCGTCGCAGCTGCAAATAAAGCTGACTGGATTATGCACTCCCAAATAAGTCAAGAATATCAAGAAAAAAAAGTCAACAAAAACACCCTTTGAAATCCAGGGCATCAAGTCCAATTGTTCACCAAACAAAAGCATGAGAAGGATATGAGATGTCAAAACTATAGAAGATTATGCAGGCCTGGAGAAGGCAAAATATGACATGATATAGTATCTAAGATCATCAAAAAGACGAAGCAAGCCTGAAAGTGCAGTCCTTCTCATTGCTTCGAAGCTTCTAAGGCCAGTCATAAGGTCAACCACATGGCTGCAAATAAAGCAACTAGATTGAGTTGAGCTCAGCTTCCCTACAAAACCCTTCTAGGTTCAAGGTTGTGACTTGCTTCTTCACCAAAAGATAATCCCAACAAACAGGAAAGAGGAGGAACTATAACACTTCATCAAGACTACCTAACATGTTCAACAACATGATGACAAATGAGATGACAAACCTAACGAAATCTAAGCAAATAAAAGAAAGCAAGAAAATGAGATGATATTATTTAGAACCCCAAGCAGCACTGGAGAAAAGTCCTCATAGGCTCATACCATCCAAGACAGGTCACGGTGTCAACCACAACTCACACGGCTACACATACAGCAGACAAAATTGAGCTTCAGGAAAAAGTCAAATTGTCAAGGAAAAAAAAACAAACCAAAAAACCCCCTTTAAGTCATAAAGCTTCATGTCTGATTTTTTAGCAAAGGATCATCCCATAGAAACCCGGTCACAATGTCAGCCACAACGCTATAATGTCAACAACGCAAACGGCTGCACATAAAGCGAAAATAATTGGGCTTCTAGAAAAAAAGCCAAATGTCAAGAAAAAATCCAAGCGAAAAAAACTTCAAAGTCATAAGGCATAATGTCCGATTTTCACCCAAGGATCATCCCGACAAACCCGGAAGGCGAGGAACACCAACCTCCATCAGAGTTACCTAGCATGTTCAACAGCATAACAAAGTAAATGAGAGGAACCTGCAGCAGCCTAAACAAGCCCAAACAAGCACAACAGTTCTTTACTTTTCTGAGCAAAGGAGAAACAAGCCAAGAAAAGAAATAATCTAAGATCATGAAGAAGATAGAGAAGCCTGAAAAAACAGTCCTAATAGCCTCCAATACCCGGTCGCAACATCAACCATACAACCTACATGTCTGCAGATAAGGCATATTGGATTGAGATTCTTGAAGAAGTCGAAATATAAAGGAAGATGGCTATACAAAAAGGAACCCCTTTAAAGGCCAAGGCTTCATATCAGAATCTTCACTAGAAGGATCTCCCAACAAACGAGAAGGAATAGGAACAGCAACCCCTCCTTTGGGCATACCTATCATGTTCATCATCACAACGAAATATATGAGATGAGAAACCTAAAGACGACTAACAATGCGTGAAAGGCAATATACGAAATGATATATCGAAGATCATCAAGAAGACTAAGCAAGCCTCAAAGACACAGACTTCCATAGATTCCAAGGCCACACACAAATTCCATAGATTCCAAGGCCACACACAACTCATGTGACTGCAAATAAAGCAAAACAACATTAAGCCTACATGAAAATATCGCAACTATCAAGAAAGAAACCTAAACAAAATAAGAAAATCCAAGGCTTTCTCATTTTGCACCAAAGGATCATCCAACAATCTAGAAAAAGAAAGAACAACAACCCCTCTATCAGCTTCACCTAACATGTTCAGCCTAAAGACGACTAAGAAAGACAGAAAAGGTAAGACATGGGATTATATATCTAAGATGGTCAAGAGAGAAGTAAGCAAGCCTGAAAGCAGTCCTTATAGCTTCCAAAATCAGTCACAAGGTCCACACAACTCGCGCAGCTGCAAAGCTGACTGGATTAAGCACTACCATATAAGTCAAGAATATCAAGACAGAGAAGTCGCCAGAAACACCCTTCGAAATCCAGGGCATCAAGACCAATCGTTCACCAAACAAAAGCATGAGAAGGATAAGAAATGTCAAAACTAAAGAAGATTATCAGGCCTGGAGAAGGCAGAATATGACATGATATAGTATCTAAGATCATCAAAATGACGAAGCAAGCCTCAAAGAGCAGTCTTCTCATTGATTCGAAGCTTCTAAGGCCACTCATTGATCAAAGACACAACCACACGGCTGCAAATAAAGCAACAGATTGATCTGAGCTTCCCAAAGAAATCAGAAACATCAAGAACGAAAACTGAACCAAAAAGAAAAAATCCTTCAGAGTCCAAAGCTTAATGCCCAGTTTTTCGCCAAATGATATCCCCACAATCCATCAGATCTACCTAACATGGTTAATCAAGGTATGTAGGTAACGGAAGAGAATAAGATATCAGATGAAAAACCTAAAGAAATCCATAACAAAGAAATGACAGGGGGGTATCATCAAACTCACAAATATAGTAAAACCCCACAGCTTCCGGACAACCTTCCTATGCAAATGCGGAACAACACATAAAACTTAGTAGACAAGGAGAAGAACCAATAGGATTTCTGAAGTTGATCGAATAGAAAAAAACACCCCCAATCCCAAATGGTCCTCTTGTTTTCAAAATTCAGTCAAAAAGTTAGGAAACAATAATCACTAGGAAAAAACCCCAAAAAAAATTCTTGAACATGGAACCGTCAGAGCTCCTCTGTTGCGTTCCTCCTAAACCTTTCCACGCCAAAACAGGCATTCCAAACGATGACGGCCAACAATTCAGACACGGTCCTAATCGATCATTCAATCAATATCTAAATAATAAAAAAAAATTAAAAAAACCCTCACAAAACTAGTTTCATTGCGAAAAAACTGAAACGAAGCGATCTCCATTCCCCAACCGCAAACCATCAAAAAGCTACCGAGACAGCACATGATTTAGATGATTCCAAGAACTTAGAAATTCCAAAAGCAAATGATAATTAAGAAGAATGAGAATCATTCAGCGAATTTCAACCAACCAATTCTCCATCGATTCTTCATCAACAGAGAGAAAAAAATATTCACGGGACAAATGGAGAAACAATACTCAAAAGAAACGATAAAACTGACTGAAATTAGATGAGGTACGGGGTTGTATTTATAGGGCAGAGGAGATTAAGTCGGTGGGCTTTCTCCTTTAAAAAAAAAAAAAAAAAAAAACAAAACAAAAAAAAAACAAAAACCTTATTCGCACGCGTTTTTTTACTCCTTTACGAATTCGGTATTAAAGGTGTTTTTTTTTCCAGTTGGAAACTTTCTTTATTATTTAGGATACAAACGTGATAATTGCTAATAAATTCCCTAAAAAAAATTGTTAATACTAAAAATAATATCTACGGCACAAGGTACATCGGTTTAGTTGTGAGCTAGACTATAACCTGGCATAGAGACAAGACTTCGAGCCCCGTTAGGGACAAAAATGTATGTTAAAATCTTTCATTTCCGAAAAAAATATCTACGTTCTTAATTATATACCCCTCAAAAGATTTTATACCCTAAAAAAGTATGTATGTATAGTGATGATACTCAAAATCGCCACCAATGAAATCAGGTCAAGCATCGGATAATTGGGCTTGCTATGCGAGGATAACTCAACTATGTTGATTGGTGGATTTTAGTGATAGATTATAGCTGAGTGAATATATGATTGACTGTCCAACGTAGTTCTAAAGATTGAGGAAAACAATCGTATTATAGGGCTCCCTCGTGGGGGAGTTGATTGTAATATCCGACTTTTCTGAAAAGGGCAGACGTGTTATTTCACAAAAGTCTGAATATTATATTTATTTTATTATGGATTTAAGTATAAAAGGAAATGGATTAAAGGTAATTAAAGAAAATTATGGTATTAATAGTGATTAAAGGGAGTTTATTGCAATAATAACTCCTTGGGAGTTACTTTCTAAATAAAACATCGCTTATTAGTTTCCAGACTAAATCTTCAGAAAAATCAAACGTACGCTCTGGAGAAAATGGAAGAAAGTAAAGACAATCTTCAAAGGATCTCCCCGACCGTTCATCGGGTTTCAGAAGAAATTGAAGATTTAGAATAAGTGGAAAAAGATGATCGTTTTGATATAAGAAAGCTGGAGTTTTGGAAAGGTAACGGTATTAGCCCTTGTTTCGGTTTTCCCTCGTTTAGATCACGTTTCAAGGCTTCGTTTGGTTGATTCGTAGTTCTATTGTCTAGAAACCTTTGTCACAATTAATTGTGGTTTAATTGTTGATCAATATAGGTTTTAGTTAAGGTTTATGGAAGAAATCTGTAGACTTTCTTGGAGTTTTGCTTGCTAATAGGGTAAGAGGCTCTTCCTAATGTGTAATTAGGTTTTATGATGTTAAGGTTAAGTTTTAGAGTTGTTTTGTGGTTAGAAATCATGTCTACATGTTGTTGATGTGCTTTGATATGTTATAGCATGTTTAGAACCCGTTTATTGTTGTTTTCTGAGTATTTTGATGTTAAACATGTTGGGAGTGGGTTGGAACTCGTAAGAGTGCGAAAAAAACTAAGTTTAGGGCGCTTTTTGGGTAATGGCGCGCATATAGCCTTAATGCGTGCACATTGACCGACCGAGAAAGTGGACATTCAAAGAAGATTTGTGGCGCGCATTGGCGAGCATTTATAACATTGATCGCCCGAGATGATCAATGTGCACATTGCGCAAGCATTGGGCGATGTTTGGTGTTTAGTGTGTTTTAAGCTCCGAATCCGAGTTTTAATTGTTACTTAATCTAATAACTTTAAATGAACATGAGCGAGCCTTGATTAAGCTTCGGCGTGTTTAGTTCCGACACGAATGGATTCTTCATAAAAGTTGAAGTTCGGGACCGTCGGAAGAGAGTGATTATGTTGGTCCCTTAGAAAGGCTAACACAAATTTAGAGGAGGGGTGAATAAACTTGTCTCCAAAATATCTCCCAAAAACTGAATCTTAAACCAGATTGAGTTCAACTTAAACTTGTGCAGAGTTAAGCTAACTTAGCTGAGTATAAATCAAAACTGACTTATTCTTAATTGAGTTAACCGGCAACGGATTAAATTAAGCCTTTGTAAAATATGAATTATCAGTTAATATGCTGACTCAATTTCTGGTGTTTGCTGAGTATGTGAACTAGATGAATATAACTGTAATCCAGTAAATAAATGCGTAATGTAAATAAACAAGAATTATAGAGGTCCCAGGTGGTGAAATCATGGCAGTCCTCTCTTCCCCTGTGATGTAGAAGGCCAAATTCACTATGTTCTTGAGGTTTACAGTTACAAGACACAAAGTAAATTCTAGACACTTGATTGTCCTTCACAATCTTCCAGCTTCAGTCTTCAACAGGTAGAATTGCTGTTTGAACTAAGCTTGCTACACTGGTCCTCAGAGGGTGGAATTGCCTCTTCACCAGCTCAACACAAACACAGTATTCCTGACTGCAGCTCAACTGTCCTTCACACCTTCTTGGTGTTTCACAGTCTAAAACCTTTGATAAAATCAAAGTTGAGACTTGAATCAATAACTATGATTCCTTCTGGATATATAAAGATATACACAGCTTTGTTCTCTTCAAATGATTGATCTTGTTTTTTCTTGAATGCTTATGAACACTTGAAGATATCTTGATCTTGCAATAGAGTGCTTAGCAGGAATTCTTTTGATTTACTATCCCCCTTAGTATGAGCTTCCTTGACTAGATTAATTCTTAGAATTCCGTACCTCTTCTAAAGGTAGAAGTAGTCTATTTATAGGGGTTTCTCTAACGGTTAGATCATTTGAATTTGACTCCTTATAGCCGTTAGTGGTCCTGCTTTCCTTTCTGTATGTCAGTGTCCTTTCTGACATTTCTGTGTGTCCAATAAGGTTGCTTATTTGATAACGGTATGATATGACTTCAGCTTTTCTTATCTTTAGTTAAAAACTGATTTAAACATGACTTAGTTAGTTTCCAGTTTTTAAGAGCATTAACTGAGTTTTTATTCTTCTTCAAAATCTCAGTACTCTATACTTCATCTAATTATGATTGACTAAATCAGAGTACACCATTTTCAATTAATCATCTAAGATATCATTGTCCTTATGATTCTTAGGTCTTTATACAAGATCTATAAGGTCAGTTCAGGTCATCACAATCTTGCCTGAAGTCTAACTTTACAATCTCGACTTAGTCGTCATAAACTGAGTTTGAACCCTCAGTTCTTCAGTCTTCAATAACTGAGTCTGGGTCCCTCAGTTCTTCCATCTTCTAGATAAGTCAACTGAGTGTGTCCCTCAGCGAACTTACCTTCTTCAGTTTTCCAGTTCCTCCTTAGGATCTCAGTTTCCTTAAGGTATTTACTCAATTTCTCATTTCTGAACCTAGAACTATTACAGTGCTTGTCTGATTAACTTATACAAATATCAGACTCTATTAAATCCTATACATTGATTTCTAGACATCTTTTTTCTTTGCACTATAACAGCTAGTTATGACACTTCATCAATGGGGTCTAAAAACAATAACTGAATAAGTGATGAATCATCATCAAAACATAAATTTTATTTCCAACAATTTCCCCCTTTTTGATATGTCAATACCTTCCTTAAAAGCAATGCAAAAAGATAAAGACAAGATAAACAAAAACAAAATAAACTGAGAAACTGATATTTTATTAAAGAGACTGAGTTATAATACTGAGTATTAAAATACAATACATGAAAAGAAACTAAGAGACAGCTTCTTTTCATTTCATATGTTCAACTTCACTGGATTTGTTGTCATAACTTTCAGCATACTCCTTCATGGCTTCATTTGCTGCGGTGCTTCAATTCCATGAATACTTGCCCAAATATTCCATGAGTTGGACATATTGTGTTTACTGAAAAATTTGCTTTTGAAAAGTACAGCAAACACAAACACAATTCTTCTCAGTCTTTCGCTTGCGGAGTTTGATGAGTCCATAACAAACTTGGGTTCAACTTTCTCAACTTTTTCTGAGATTTTCTCTAGAGTGCCATTTCTCTCCCATTTGCCCGATTTGTGCCAGAAATGCATGATAACCTTTTGCATGCTCAGAAAAGTTGATAAGGATTGTTCTCTTGATTCTCTTTCTCTCAAGGGTATGTCTTTGAAAATATTGTAGAGACGAGAATCTAGGCCAAGTCTTTTCTCTGTAGGTTCAGCAAACTTTGAAATTTATGATTTATATGACGTTATTCCCGTAACAATATCCTTGGTATTTTAGTACTTTTTATAGAAAAGTGTTGGTTTTATCGAATTATTGAGTAAACGAGTTTTAAATGTGTTTAAATGCAAAATCGAGATATTTACGTGATTTTATCGGTGTTTTATGTTTATGATGTTACATTTTGCATGTTTCTATCATGTTGGTAGATACGTTTTCATGATGAGTAAGGAGCTTAAACGATGATCACATGAAGATGGAAGAGTTGAAAGATGTTTAAGTGAAGAATCATTGAAGAAACCGGAACCAGGCACTTCATGGGGATTTTGTCCACACTTGTAGGCACTTTCAGGGAAAGTTGTCTTGATGGAAGTTGTAGAGGATTGAAATAGCTTTCCAACGCATCTTGAATCACCTCATTCGGAGCCCTAGAAGTGAAGTTATGAGCAAAATACTGGAGCTGGGTCCTGGGCGGGCGTCCATGATTATGGACGAGCGTCCGGAGCGCGATCTTGTAACAACCGACTTGATTTTCTCTATATATAGCAGCGCATAATCAACCCTAAGCCATACAATTCGATCCCTAAACCCTAGGGAGCAGCTTGGCTGCGTTTTACTCCTTTATTTTCTACAGTTTTATGCACTTAAACTCTAGATTAGATTAGATAATTTTATGTACTTTTATTCATCAATTCGAGTTGTCAAGAAGATGCTAAGAGGCTAAACCCTCTTGAACAAGCGTTGTGAAGCCTTCCTTCAACCATTCAGTTTTGATTCGTGATTAATCTGTGAGTATCTATTTCAAGTTCGTTTCTTTTATCATGTTTTGTATGTTTTATTGCATGTTTAATCGAAAGATGCTTGCTTTGATGATTGGTTATGTGATGAGAGTCATGTCAACCCTAGATCACCATGATAAAAGAATAGATCTTCGATCTAACTAAAACGAGAGTTAGTAGATTGATTTTCTAGATTAGAAATTGAAAGATTTCACGCCTAGGTTAGAAAGAGCGTAATCTTTAACATCGAGAGATAAAAGATTAGAAACGAACTTGTCTACGAGTAGTAGAGTTTATGCCTTCGATTAGGTGAATCACGACTTGAGTAGAGATCACGAATTAATCCGAATTAGAATTGAATGTTGATAGGATAGGTGGATCGATTGCTTGTTCGTTCGTTATAAATTGATTTTAATCCTTTAAACTTGAATTGCTTAGCTTTAGTTTTACTTTTCCTGCACTTTAGTTTAGTTTTTATCGCTTTCAGTCTTGCCTAGCATTGGAGCAATCCTCTGTCTAGTTACTTTTTCTGCATATCTGTTTAGGTTAGATGTTCGTTAGGTTAGATTCGTGACATACTTAGTTAAAACAAAAGCTAGGATTAACAACAGTCTAGTTCCCCGTAAGATCGACCCGGCATAGCCTCTATACTACGATCCTTGCACTTGAGGTTAACCGGTTTTATTACTTGTTTATTTCGTATTAATAAAATCCGTGACACCCCCTCTTGTACTTCAAGAGGATCCTCGGTTTCTGTCCGTTGAATTTCTAGGGCTTTTCGTGGTGTAGAGAACTTGTGCCTTGCACCGGTGCAACAGAATGCACCACATTCAGAGTTAAAGCGCTTGTGCCTTCAAATGTTCCTTCCATTTCTATTCAATGATAGAAGATCAACAATTAAAAGTTGCAAAACAAAGTTTGTAGTGCACACGTTTCAATAATGGTGTGTATGTCAATTTTAAAAATTCACGGACCAAATACTCTAATAAAATGAATGGTTTCACAATCTACAAGATGTAACGAACAACTTTGATTCTTTAAGTTTTGAAAGCGGTGTAGTAATTACAAAGTATTTTTTCAATACAAAACAATGTATGTAGTCGTGACAATTTTGGTAATTTGAAAAAATAATTTTACGATCACAACAAGTTGCAGAGGTTTGTCTCTACTATTTTAACAGAAAAGTTTACATGATTTGTTTCTACAAAAGTTCCATATTTTTATAGCAAGTAGTAGATGCAAAGTAGAACAAAAAAATTTACAAACCAAATACACATTAACGGATGCAAATTATGTCTTTAGATTGTTAGTAAAATAGATAGTAGTGTATGTGAGGTTTGTAATTTTTAGAGATGAACAACATTCAATTTGTAGAAACATAAATCTAAAAGATGAACACATAACATAAAGAATCTATATTCATACGTTCATAGTATGCAACACATAGAAACAACAATGCAGAAAGCAAAATGTAAACGCGACAAACTTATTGTGACTGAGGCGAGTTTAGAACTCAGTCCTTAAGACATAATTACCCCGCCTATGGTGCACACGGTTTATAGCAATACGTCTCTCAAGATACAACAGTCTACATTTCCGTGTTCTTGCACTTGAATGAGGAAAGCAACGAACTGATAAGGCCTTTGATTATCTCTGACAATGCAAGTGTTTGTGTTTATTTCTGCAGAGTAATGGTATGAAAATGCTATATACTTTATATATTCATTCAGAATTGTAGTTTATATAGGCAGAGATTGGAGGCAATGAACATAAGCATCTGTTCGTAAATTCGCAGGAAAGAGGTTGCATCTGCTCAAAATGACAGCTTGAATCGGTTTTACATCACCAACAGATGCATTAAGGCCAATAGGTGCATGTTTTCTGTTGCATTTATTCAGAATCTTAATGCTGATCTGATTCAAAAAAATTAATACTTGAGCCGTGCCGTGTCGGCAAAAAATTTAATACTTGAGCCGAGCCACAAGCCTGAGACCGAGCCGAGCACCCGCCCACGTGTGCGCGTGAACCAACTACCATCTAAGTCCTCCCTCCTTCACAAAATTCTCTTGCCACTTGGGGCATGCCCTTCTATGAAACTCTCCCACTTATATAGTGAGCATCTTTAGTTTCATTGCCTATGTAGGACAAATAGAACACACTCCATTATAACACCCACATAAATTACTCTATCTTTAGCCATTAATTTCTCATTCACCCGAAATCACCAATATCGTAATCGAGTGATTCAAAAGCCTAACATCAACTACTATTTTCGTAGTTTCCAATAATAGTTTTAGCTCCCGGAAATTCATTCCATAAGTCATTCAAAATCGAGTCTACAGTGGACTATTCACCACTTACACTTAGATCCGGTTTGAGCTAAGTAACTATTAAAGTTCCAACAATATCTGTTGGAGTTTCTAGTATTGTTCCACATGCATTAATAAACTCTGCAATTACCAAGAAATCATATGGGAAGTGAAGAAAAATTACAAAACGCTGATTCAAACCCAACAACAGTTTTAACACAAAACGCAGTCTCGAAAAGACATGTCTGTGTGCATTTAGACTTTCGTAACCACCGGTCACTCAACATATAGGTGAGCAGGTATCAGAGAAACCCGGACAGAAATGATGGAAAATAAAATCAACAAAAAAAACACTGAAAAGAATAAAGTTTAGTAATGCCATGTGTAGGTTGTAGATTGGTTATGTTAGATTGTATGGATAATATCTAGCATAGGGATGTGTGAGTTGTTGTAACAACCATGGTGATATAAGGGTGTATTGAGACAATATTTTGCTTAAGGAAAATCATTATCATTTTGACATCTTTCTAAACTTGGTATCGGAGCCTAGGCTATGGCGGAGCCACCGCCTCGATCCGCTTCTACCACCGATGCCGGAGGTGAGCGAAGCACATCTGCCTTCTCCATTGGAAGCAGCAACTCCTCTTTACCATCATCTTCAGAAATTGTCACCGGAATACCAGTTTCTGGTCTCTCATTTCCACCGTCACTACATCCCTTCTCCAGCAGCACCTTTCCGTTCTTCACCGGAGCAAATTCGCTACATGCAGGTACATCTCTTACTGGGATGAACCCAGGATCCACTTTTCCATCCTTGATTCATACTTCTCCTCTAAATCGATCAGATAACATAACTCATCCCTTTCGTTCGGTGACTCCAACTTCACCGTTCAATACTGTAAATCCGATTCCCTTTACCGTCATCCGAGCCAATCCACCACAGTCAAATTAACCGAGAGATAACTACTTATTGTGGAGGTATCTTGTCTTGCCGGTCATCAAAGGGTATAATCTTGATGGTTATCTGTTCGGGACAAAACCTAGACCACCAAAGATACCTGGACTTCCTCTGAATCCAGCTGTAACAGAATGGGATTCAATCGATGCTCTTCTTACTGGATGGTTGCTTGGTTCAATGACTGAACAAGCATTGACTGAGGTGGTTGGTTGTTCCACCTCTCATGAAATCTGGTCCACTCTTGAGGTTTTGTTCAACAATCAATCGAGTCTAGGATGCTGGAGTATAAAAGTGCCCTTACCCGAGCAGAGAAGGGATCTAAATCAATGGCAGATTACTTGGCCACCATGAAATCCTATAGTGATAGCTTGACTGCTGCTGGATACCTTATCTCCAAGTCTGAACTGATCATGGCTACATTGGGAGGTCTAGATAAAGACTATGAAGCTGTCATAGTCAATTTAACAGCTCGCATTGGCTCCTTATCCTGGCAAGAGGTCCAGTCACAGCTTATTACTCAAGAACGTTTATTGGCCAGATTCAATCCCTCATCATAGGGGATTGCCCTGAATCCTGCTGCTCATGTTGCTAGTTATCAGAGTGGTTCTGGGCCAGGGAGGTCCAATGCAAGGCCAGGAGGATCAAGTCAGAACTCATTCAGAGGAAGAGGAGGAAATTCACGAGGTGGAAGAGGTAGAGGAGGAAGAAATGGTGGAAATGGTGGAAGGAACTCAGGAAATTCCAAAGTTCAGTGTCAAATTTGTGGAAAGAATGGGCACACTGTAGCTATTTGCTGGCACAGGTTTGAGACAGACTTTCAACCACCTGAGTTCAACACTGGATCAAGATCAAGCCAAGCCTCAGCCTATGTGGCCACTCCTAGCTCAGTTTCTAATCATGCACGGTACTTGGGCGGTGGAGCAACCAACCATGTGACCTCGATTTGGGTAATCCAACCAAAGCAACGCTTCTTGTGGTAGTGATACACTAATCGTAAGGAATGGTGAACATTTACACATTAAGCACACTGGTCACACAGTTCTTTACACACACATTGGTCCCCTGTTTCTGAACACAGTCTTACATGTACCACAAATCACTAGAAATCTTCTTAGCCTTTCCAAATTGATGTCTGATAATAATGTGTTTGCTGAATTTTCTGAAAATTATTGTTTTGTGAAGGACAAGGTAACAAACAAACCAATGCTCAAGGGACAACTCAAGGATGGACTTTATCAGATAGTGCCTCTGGACAGTGAGTCAGAAGAGATCTCCCTTCAATCCAAGTCCTACAATTCTGCTGTTTTTCTTAGTCAAGGTTCCTCTAAGTCCAGTAGGATCAAGTACTTAGATGTTCTTGACCCCAATAAGGACCCCAATGTTTGGCACATGAGGCTAGGCCATCCTTCTAGTAGAATTCTGAGTCAGATTTTGAATGATTGTTATGATGTTATTAATGGAAAACTTCTGTTTTGTGATGCTTGCCAATTTGGCAAATCTCATTCCCTGCCTCATTTGAATTCTGTTTCACATGTTGTTTCCTTACTTGATCTTGTGCATACTGATATCTAGGGTCCTGCCCCAGTCAAATCCACTGAGGGTTATACCTACTACATCCATTTTATAGATGATCACACTCGATTCACATGGATCTTTCCTTGAAAGCCAAGTCTGAAACCTTTTACGTGTTTACACAGCTTTAAATCTTGTTGAAAAGCAGTTTAACACTACTATAAAATGCATTCAATCTGACCGGGAGGTGAATATAGAACCTTGAGCCCTTTTTAAAACAAAGACATGGTATAGTTTTGAGACACCCATGTCCTCATTATCATGCTCAAAATGGAAGAGCTTAGAGGAAACATAGGCACATCAACGAGTTAGGGCTCACTATGTTGGCACAGCATCTATGCCTCTCGCCTCACAGTGGCACGATTTCCAGGCATCAGTATCCATTATCAAATGTCTCCCTACTCCTGTGTTGAGTCTCAAGTCTCCCTATGAATGTCTCTTTGCCAAGAAACCTAATTACTCTATCTTCAAAGTGTGTGGCTGTGCTGCCTATCCTTATCTGAGACCATTTTAGACCACTAAGTTTCAGTACCACACATCTCAGTATGTTAACTTAGGTCTAAGTCCTCACCATAAAGGGTATAAGTGTCTTGATGGATCTGGCAGGATCTACATTTCCAATAATGTGAAATTCAATGAGCTTCAATTTCCTTTCCTGGAAGGTTTTACTCAAGGACCCTTCAGACAAATCTTGTGTACTCCTGATCTCTGAGTTGTCATAATGAGCAAAACACAAGTGTTGAAGACACAAATGATGACACCCTACCATATCAAACCACTGCATCTAGTCACAATACTGAGTCCCCTGCACATTCTGTATCTAGTCATACATCTACATCACCATCACCATCTGTTGCTTACAGATCACCAACACCACCTGTCACCATCAGAACTGAGTCACCACATAGCACAGAAAACACAACACCATCACTGGCACATCCATCCCTGAGACCACTGTTGTCTAAAATCAGACCACTGTCAGAACTCACCACATGCAAACCAGGTCAAAGAGTGGCATCTTTAAACCAAAAACCTACAGTGTCTCATTGAGTAAAGTTCACACTTTTCCTACTGAAGCAACTTGTGTATCAGATGCTATGGTGAGTGTGAAATGGAAGCAATCTATGATGGATGAATATAAGGCATTAATTCAAAACAGAACTTGGGATCTGGTCAAGCCTAGACCCAATCAAGGTGTTGTGGGGTGTAAATGGGTTTACAAACTGAAGTTAAAACCAGATGGAAGCATTCTAAAGCACAAGGCAAGGCTTGTAGCTAAAGGGTATCTTCAGAGCTATGGGATTGACTTCACAGAAACCTTTAGCCCAGTGGCAAAGCTTGCAACAGTTAGAATCATCTTGGCCATAGCTGTTTCCATGAACTGGGCCATCGACAAAATAGACATCAACAATGCCTTTTTGAATGGGCCATTGACTGAACCTGTTTACATGGATCAACCAGAAGGGTTTGAAGATCCAGAGAAACCAGGATATGTGTGCAAATTAAACAAGGCAATATATGGGTTAAAACAAGCACCCAGGGCTTGGTTTGAAGCTCTAAAGGGACAGCTGCTCAACTGGGGATTCACTCAGTCCTTGTGTGATACTTCCTTGTTTATGTTCAAACTTGATGGCCAGATATTATTTGCACTTATATATGTTGATGATATTTTGCTAACAGGGAACTCTCCTAGTCTGATTCAGAAGTTCATTAAACTTCTTGACTCAAAGTTTTCATTGAAGGACTTGGGGCCAGTGTCACATTTTCTGGGAATGCAAGTCACTATGGACTCCAATGGACTGCATCTAAATCAGTCATACTATGCTGCACAGTTGCTCAAAAAATTGGAGTTGGATCATTTGGATCCCTGTCCTACACCAATGGTGCCAGGAACACAACTTCTACCTCAGCAAGGTGAGCCACTGGATAATCCTACTCTTTATGGAAGCATTATAGGAGCTTTGCAATATCTTACCTTGACAAGGCCAGATATATCCTTTGTTGTAAACACCCTGAGTCAGTTTATGCAAGATCCATATACAACACACTGGCAGGCACTGAAAAGGTTACTGAGATACATTCAGGGTACCCTTGATATGGGATTGATCTTTAAACCATCAGGTGTTCTAGATATAAATGGTTTCTCAGATGCAAACTAGGCTGTATATCCAATTGACAGAAAATCAACTGGAGGTTACTGTGTGTACCTAGGGGATTCTCTTATATCCTGGAGTTCCAAGAAGCAAACATTGGTATCAAGGTCTAGCTGTGAATCTGAATATAAATCACTAGCCAATCTTGCAGCTGAGGTAAAATGGATCAAACATCTGCTGAAAGAAATACAGTTCAAACTACCAAGCATTCCTATACTATGGTGTGACAACACTTGGGCATGTTCCTTAACACAAAATCATGTTTATCATGCTAGACAAAGCGCATAGAAGTTGATGTGCATTTTATCGTAAATATGGTGATGAACAAAGAGCTCAAAATCTGCTATGTACCTACAACCTGATCAAGTAGTATTTGTTTCACAAAAGCACGCCTACTACATCCTTTGGATCTTTTAGACACAAACTTAATGTGACACACCCACACATACGTTTGAGAGGGTCAAAAGAATAAAGTTTAGTAATGCCATGTATAGGTTGTGGATTGGTTGTGTTAGATTGTATGGATAATATCTAGCATGGGGATGTGTGAGTTGTTGACAACCATGGTGATATAAGAGTGTATTGAGACAATATTTTGCTTAAGGAAAATCATTATCATTTTGTCATTTTTCTAAACTAACACTTAAGACTAATGATGAGATATACATTTCATTTACGCTAAGAAGTAGCATATGCACAAATTAAATTACACTTGATCAATAATCTTAAACTAGGTACATCTACAAAATTTTGGTTTGGCAGTTGGAGGAAAAGAACAGGTCAAATTAGAGTACACCAAATGTGACCTTTCTATTGCATTTTTGCTTCACAAACAACAGCAACAAACATGAATTAACAAACGTGCGATCCGTCATTCGAAAAAAGAACTCATTTCAAAATCAACAGATTTACTTACGAGCTCAGTACTTGTGCCTCTGTAGGGATTTAGTGTTCTTTGTCTACTCCTCGGTAAGATCAATCATCCAATTAGTAAAATAAAAAAAATAAAAACCTTATAAATCGATTACCTAATACAATATAAAGGAAGAAGAACTAGTTCGAATTTACCAGTAAACCCTAGGAAGAATTGGGGTTATATTGGTGAACACTGAAGAAGAGAAGCGAAGAGAAGGCTCGTGCGAGGGAAGAGGGAACAAACAGTAGAAATTTAGTTTAGGCTCATTTAGGGTTGTACTTTCCCGCCAATTTTTCTGGTGAATACCGCCAAAAAAAATTTCCAATATTCATACATCTACTCATGGGTGTAAACGATCCAATCCGAGTGAAGTATTTACTTATCAAGTCGAGCAACCCCTTAAAATAGTGATGCTCGAACTCGACTCGATATCGTTCGAGCAAGAAAAAAATGCAAGAGATCAGTTCGATAACATATTAATCATGCTCGAGTTCGGCTCGATTATACTCACAGAAAAAAATCGAGCACTTTCAAACTCGAGCTAGAGCTCGAGCAGCTCGAGAAAATGGTAAAATGCTAAGATATGGTTCGGTCAAGGCGGTTACTGTGCTCAGGGTTGATCACGTATAATCCGACGTTAGATCGAAGTTCGGTAAAGTTGATCAAGGGTCCCAAGATTTATCACACATAATCCGACGTTGGATCGATGTTCGGTCAAGGCGATTACTGTGCTTGGAGTTGATTACACATAGGTCGACGTTTGCTCTAGTTTCGATCAAGGCGATTATTGTGCTCGGGATTGATCACACGTATTCTGATGTTGGATCAAGATTCGGTCAAGACATTTATTATGATCCGAGTGGATCACCCATTAGTCGACTTTAGATCGAGATTCGATCAAGGCGATTACGGTGATCGGGGTTGATCGTACACAATCCTACGTTAGATCGAGGTTCGGTCAAGGCGATTACCTTGCTCTGGGTTGATCTCACATAATCCTTGAGGGTTCGATCCATGGCATTTCTAGTGCTCGGGTTTGATCACACATAATCCTGCGCATGATAGAGTTTTGGTGAAGGCAATTACAATGCTCATGGTTTATCAGACATAATCCTACGTTAGATCGAGGTTCGGTCAAGACGATTACTCTGCTCGGGGTTGATCTCACATAATTCTACATTAGATCTAGGTTCGGTCAAGGAGATTACCGTGTTATGGGTAGATCCCGCATAATCCAACGTTAGATCGAGGTTCGGTCAAAGCGATTATCGTGCTCCGGGTTGATCACACATAATATTACGTGAAATCGATGTTCGGTTAAGACGATTATCATGCTCGGGTTGATCACATAGAATCCTACATCAGATTGACGTTCGGTCAAGGTGATTACCATGGTACAGGTTGATCACACATAATTTAACGTTAGATCAAGGTTCGGCCAAGGCGATTAATGTGCTTCATTTTGATCACACATAATATTAAGCAAGATCAAGGTTCAGTCAAGACGATTACCACGCTCGGGGTTGATATCACAAAATCCGACATTAGATCGAGGTTTGGTCAAGACGTTTACCGCGCTCGGGGTTGATATCACAAAATCTGACATTAGATCGAGGCCCGGTCCTGGCCACACGCCAAAGAAACTCCGTCTCCAACTCGCCGCTTAGGAGGTTCTCTCAATCGCGCAGCACCCTGTAAACACCTCCGGAGAAAATGTTGCACACGCGTGGCGGAACAACGACCGCCAAACATCACGCCATACCCTATCTGGTCCAACTGAGGATGCCCCACATGCCCTGAATACAATCCTCCACGCAATCGCAAAGATAAGAAATACCCGGACTTAACCGTGTATCGCCCCTCCGATCATAAGTGCCAAATCGCTTTGTCCGGGTGAGATGACCCACTATAGAAGTTTGGAGAATCGCGTCCACCTCCCAAGGATGGAAAGGTTTGTTGGAGTAAAGGGAGGTTCCAGACGCCCATCGCCTAACAAAAGATCATGCACCTGTAAGCTCGCCGGCAGTTCATGGAGGCGTCTTATAATGCGATTAAAGTATTATATTTAAGGGAATAAAATAAAATAAAATAAAAACCATAACTAATGTTATTCATTGTAGACGCTTAAATTTCATCAACATTTCGATATAGCTATAATTTGTGTCAAGGTTACTCAAACGTAACAACCACAAAAATGATACAATCAAAGCATCACAACAACAACAACAACAACAACAAACAAAAAAAACGAATAATCATTCTTTTAACTTGTCAGCTTCAATCTCCTCCAGACCGATAATATCACAACAACAAAAAAAAACAAATAATCAATCTCTAACTTGTCAGATGCAATCTCCTCCACCCCGATAATTGCAATCTGAAGCTTTTTATTACCAAAAACCCTATCGATTTGTAGATTACTAAGAACAATGAGTACATTTGCTTTTTTATCACCATCAATCTCAAAATGCTTGCACCTCTGCACAATATCAACAATAGTATGAAGAACGGTAAAGACATTAGAAACATATATTCCAATTACAATAAGTGATACTAACCTTGATGGCATAGAGCGAAACATGCTATTAAGACACACAAAAGAGAAGGAATAAAAAGACACACAAAAGAGAAGGAATATCATCAAAACACAAGTTATTTCACTTTGAATGTGTATTAAAATTAAAAACAATTATTTTCTTGTAAAATCTCTGGCTCAAGAGCTAAAGATAAAGACAATGCAACAAATGGTTAATGACAACCACCTATGTTACAAAATACAAATAACCAAACAAACCATATATAACATAATAAAAAATTGATGATCGACTCCTCTGATTCAGAAGCTTTCAGGGTTAAAAAACGGCGCCTTCAGTTAAGGTGGAGAAGAAAAACAGTAATAAATTGCACGCATCAGCATTATTTATTTATGATTGTAAACTAAAAAACATGGAAGGATATACACCTCTTTGCTGCTGAATACCAACAGAGAAGAATCAAAACGGATAAGAAAACCAAAAAAGCCCTAATAACATAAAGCTGATCAACTAAACAGCTTTGTTAGACAGAGGAAAATCACAAAGGATCAGGAAAAACCTAATCCAATCCACAGACCAAAATGCAGGCTTATTTCCTTAAAGATCAGTTAAATCCATGACACAAGATGGAAGAAGAACATATATAGCTCACTTTTTATACGCATAGCAGATATCAAAAGGACAAAGTATAAACTTACTTCAATCCCTGAGTTGATGCAGAAACATAGGGCTTGTGGTGGCATTTTGCAAATCCAGAAGATCCCTAATACGTTAAGAAAATAAAATAAAGTATCGCAATGGACAATTGAAACAAGAGACCAAATGTAACATATGACGATACTAGTTATACACATCAGAGAATAAAAATGTACTTCAACCTACAGGAAAGGAGGGAGAGCTTATGTGCTGGATTAGCCTTTTACCAAAGGCCAAATATCCCTTATAAATTTTAACACCTAAAAAGCGGTAACTTTGACAGACAAAAACTTATTTCCTACAAATACTTTTGTGACACAAGCTTTAAAGCTGATACTGGACAGGCTGAAATCTTTTTGCGTGCATCATAAATTGGTCATAGAGTAAGTTGTGTCATCCCAGAAATTGATTTTGCCTCCACAAATGGTTCTCTAAAGTTTTGATATTTTCACGTGCAAAGTGTTTCTCGCGATTCAAAATCCCAAGCTCATGTCAAAAGGATAAACACGCATAATCACAAAGCAGAAATTTAGCATTCAACAGTAACAAATTCTCTTTTTTCCATTTAAAATCGTGGGGCTGCATATACCACACCGGCACACCATACTATACAACAAACTAGCTCCTTATGCCCAAAAATCACCACAAAAGGCAGAGTGAAAAAAGAGTGTTAAGATTTTGTGAGAATTTTTAACAACACCAGCATCCCCCCAAAATACCTCCTTTGTATCTGCCGAAATCAAACATATACCAGAGAGCAGCACATCTGCTAAAATCAAGCAAAGCAGTAAACATATGCATGCTAAACGTGGACATATATTAAAACCATATCCAATGTCAAAAGCAAATATATATATATATATATATATATATATATATATATATATATATACATACTTTTCCCTCCTCCTTTTACCGGGCTTGGGACCGGCCATGTGCATATGAGATAACATGGGCGGAGTTAAAAAAGTTTTTTTTCCAAATTACAAGAAACAGCAGGTCAGTGAAGAACAGTAAACGCAAGCACTTGATATTTCCAGGCTGCTTAGGATCGAAGATGCTGAAACTAAACCCATCCAAATCAACAATCAACAAAGAAAGAGAAAGATGAGATGCAATGCTTGCCTTATTTCTTCATTTTCGTGAACAGTTTCCTCATTCCTGAGAACACCTTTCAACTTTAAACCCAAACCAAATGGGGCATATCTTTTTCATGGCAAAAAAGATTTGACACAGTTCTCTTTGAGACCAAAACTTCTCCATCTTAGCGTTCAGACAAATCGGATGGAAAACTAATATTACTCAAGAAAACATTGTGAATGCTTTTAAGGAAAAAATGGGGGGTGGGGAGGGGAGTGGGGGGGGTCTTATCCTTAGAGGTACGGTGCAGTTCTAACTAAGATAAATGTGATGATACTAATATCTCTCAGGTAGGAAAAATGGGAATTACTCAAAAATAACACCCTTACCAAGTATGAAACCAGATATGTTATCGGTAGCAAACTCTCGGTCCAGATACGACACAAAACAGTAGTCTTCATCTTGGTGCAAAGGGAAGAAATCAGTTGGATAGAGCTTTCAGCAATAATCAAATCGAATTTCACAAATGAACTTACAAAGTGCCAAGTGCATGTCATGTATTAATGGTTAAATCTGAAAAAGTAGTTCCCCTCTACGATTATCAGCACTTACAAATCGCAAGGTTTAATTGCCAGAACATACCGTATGCATGTCATGCATGGTCCTTATCTGAAATAGAAACAAATATCGGTTCCAGATTCAATGTTGCCACCTTTTTTCCCATGAGATTAAGACTATATTCTTTAGTAAGAAGGCAGAAAACGTCAAGGCCAGACTTTTTCATTAGAAGAGAAACCAGTCAGCAACACAACAGGAAGACAGGCAGCATTATGGACAACTTTGACACATTGAATTTGTTAGCAGACCATACCACAGTGGCTGACGACCGACCATTGATACTATTGTGAAAAGCCAAGATACACGGAAAAACAAAAGCAGTGGCTGCACACGCACATCCCATATTATCAATGCAACAACAATTCAACTGATAAAATAGAGTCGCAGAAGGTCCTTATCCAGATCCATTGGAAAGAGTCAAACACACAGAACGAAGACATGACATGGCAGGCAAGCAATCCGGTTATGAAGGTTAGGCCATATGTAGCTTGACTGAAACATTAACAACATTTATCTCAATCATAATTAGATAAGTATGATAGTCTTGTCCAACAAAGACGCACATACGATTCCCTGACAACTCCAGTGCATGAGAATAAAATTCCTGTAGTTAATGGCAGACTCTAGGTCATGTAATTAGTTGTTGCATGATTAACCTCATTGACCTTTTTCCTTGTCAAAGCCACTTTGCTAAGCTCACTGGTTCTCTTGCAAAGGCAAGCTGAAACATTCTGACTTTTCATGACAATGATGACCTAGAATTTTCAGCCCAGAAGGAACCCAGAGAAAATACGAAGTGTTGATGAAATAAAATAAATAAATCTGAAAAGAGATGGGAAAATATGATCCAAATAAAATAATAGATAAAGATGCACGAAACGGACAAGAAAGAGCTCGCCAAGTTCGTCGGCTTCAATGATTGGAATGAGAGACAACTAAACAAAGGACTTCATCCATGTAAGAAGATCAAAGGGAGATCCCTCCATTATTAAGTACCTATAACACATTTAAAAAATTGACCAACATAAGTTCAATGTTTTCCAACCAACACAGGTTCAGAACTGGAAGGTATACAAGCAAGCTTTTCCAAAGCATTTCTACAAAGAACAATATAACATTGATCTAAATCTACGATAATTGGCAAGCCTGAAAAATCAGTCCATCTCCTAGCTAGCTTCCATGACCAGTCACAAGTTAACAACTTATGTGTCCGCAAATAAAGCAAATAGGATTGAGTTTTAAGAAGCTAAAAACATCAAAGAAAGATATAATCAACAATCATCAAGAAGAGTAAGCAAGCCTTAAAACGCTGTCCTCATAGCCTCCAAGACAAGTCAGTCACAAGGTCAACCACACAACTCACGTGGCTGCAAACAAAGAAAATTGGATTGAGCTTTTCCTGAAGAATTCACAAGTATCAAGAAAACTAGACCTTTCAAAGTCTTAAGGCTCTGAATCATCAACAAACCAAAAAGAGGAGGTGCCACCTTCCATCAGTGCTACCTAATATGTTCATCAGCATAACGAAAGACATGAGAAGACAAACCTAAAAAACGACTAAGCAAGTCTGAAAAAGAAAGATATGAGATGATATAATGTAAGATCATCAAGAAGACTAAGCAAGCCTGAAAGAGCAGTCTGAAAGAGCTATCCTTCTGGCTTCCAAGACCACCAGTCACAAGGTCAGCTAATTAACTTATGTTGCTGCAAATAAAGCAAAACAGAATGAGCTTCCGGTGGAAGCCGAAAATAGAAAAATATATATAATCTAAGATCATCGAAAAGACTGGGAAAGCCTGGAAAATGCAGTCCTTCTCATAGCTTCCAAGACCAATCACAAAGTCAACCACTTAAAGTATGAGGTTGTAAATCAAACAAGCTGGAACGAGTCACTAGAAGAAACCGGACAATCAAGAAAGATAAAACCTATGATCATAAAAGACCCTTCAGAGTGCAAGGCTTCAATGTCCAATTCTTCACCAATGATTATCCCAACCAACCAGAAAGAGCAACCAACTACTCCATCATAGCTACCTAAAACTACAACAGCATAACGATACATGAGATGAAGGCAAACCTAAGACAACTAAACAAGTCTGAAAGAGATAACACAGGGTGATATCAACTAAAATCATCCAGAGGACTAAGAAGACTAAGCAAGCCAGGAAGAAAAGTCCTTCAAATAGCTTCCAGGAACAATCACAAGCTCAAGGACTTACCTCATGCGGTTGCAATAGAGCAAAGTGAATTGATTTTCCAAGAGTACAAAATGTCGGAAGTTAAATTATGATCATCAAGAAGACTAAGCAAGACTGGAAATGCATTCATTCTCATAGCCTCCAAGGTCAGTCATAAGGTCAACCAAAGACAACTCACACAGCTGCCAAAAAATAAACTTGGATTGAGCTTCCAAAAAACATGGAAATCATCAAGAAAACTAAACAAATAAAACCCTTTGAAGCCCAAGTCTATGCCCAGTTCTTCACCAAGGATAATTCCAACGAACCAAAAAGATGAGGTACCACCCCTTACAACAGAACTACCTTAACATGTGATGACAAATCTAAAGAAGACTAAACAAGTCTGAAAAGGAAAGATGTCAAATGATAAAATCAAAGATCAACAAGAAAACTAAGCAAGCCTGAAAGAGCAGTCCTCATAACTTCCAAGATAGGTCACTAGGTCAACACCATTTCACTTATGCGGCTGAAAATAAAGCAAAATGGATTGAGTTTCAAGAAGAAGCTGAAAAATCAACAAAAAAAAGAGAACTGAACAAAAAAAAAAACTCTTCTAGGTTCAGGGCTTCGTGTCCTGCTTCTCCACCAAAGGATCATCCAAACAAACAGGAAAGAGGAACTACAACACTTCATCAGGGCTAAACCTAAAGAAGTCTAAGCAAATCAAAGAAAGAAATATAATGAAATGATATCATTAGAATCCCAATCAGCCCTTGAAAACAGTCCTCGTAGCATCCAAGACAGGTCAAAATGTCAGCCACAACTCACACGGCTGCACATATAACGAACAAAATTGAACATCCAGAAAAGTCAAATTGTCAAGGAAAAAACCAAACCAAAAACCCTTTTAAGTCATAAAGCTTCATGTCTGATTTTTCAACAAAGGATCATCCCAAGAAACCCGATCACAATGTCAACCACAACACCATAATGTCAACCACAACTCAAAGGGCTGCACATAAAGCGAAATAAATTGAGCTTCTAGTAAAAAGTCAAATGTCCACAAAAATCCAAGAAAAACTTCAAAGTCATAAGGCATCATGTCCGATTTTCACCCAAGGATCACCCCGACAAACCCGGAAGGGGAGGAATACCAGCCTCCATCAGAGCTATCTGACATGTTCAACAGCATAACGAAGTATATGAGATGAACCTGTAGCAAGCCCAAGCAAGCAGAACAGTTCTTTAGACTTTTGAGCAAAGAAGAAACAAGTCAATGTAAGATATAATCTAAAGATCATCAGAAAATGAAGCAAGCCTGAAAAAGCAGTCCTAATAGCCTCCAATACCCGGAGGCAACATCAACCATACAACCTACATGTCTGCAAATAAGGCATATTGGATTGAGCTTCCTGAAGAAGTCGAAATATAAAAGAAGATAGCTAAACAAAAAGGAACCACTATAAAGGCCAAGGCTTCATATCAGAATCTTCACTGAAAGGATCTCTGAACAAAAGAGAAGTAAGAGGAACAGCAACCCCTCCTTCGGTCATACCTATCATGTTTATCATCATAACAAAATATATGAGATGAAAAACCTAAAGCGTGAAAAGAAAATAAACAAAATGATATATCTAAGATCATCAAGAAGACTAAACAAGCCTCAATAACAGCCTTCAATAGCTTCCAAGGCCACAAAACAAGCCTCAATAACAGCCTTCAATAGCTTCCAAGGCCACACAACTCATGTGACCGTAAATAAAGCAAAACTGCATTGAGCTTTCATGAAAAAGTCTCAACTATCAAGAAAGAAACCTAAACAAAAGAAAAACCAAGGCGTTCTCATTCTGCACCAAAGGATCATCCAACAAACCAAAAAGAGAAAGAACAGCAACCCCTCTATCAGCTTCACCAAACATGTTCAGCCTAAAGACGACTGAGCAAGATTGAAAAAATAAGACATGGAATTATATACCTAAGATGGTCAAAGAAAGGGGTAAGCAAGCCTGAAAAGCAACTCCTTAGAGCTTTCAAAATCAGTCAAAGGGTTGACACAACTCACTCAGCGTCGCAGCTGCAAATAAAGCTGACTGGATTATGCACTCCCAAATAAGTCAAGAATATCAAGAAAAAAAAGTCAACAAAAACACCCTTTGAAATCCAGGGCATCAAGTCCAATTGTTCACCAAACAAAAGCATGAGAAGGATATGAGATGTCAAAACTATAGAAGATTATGCAGGCCTGGAGAAGGCAAAATATGACATGATATAGTATCTAAGATCATCAAAAAGACGAAGCAAGCCTGAAAGTGCAGTCCTTCTCATTGCTTCGAAGCTTCTAAGGCCAGTCATAAGGTCAACCACATGGCTGCAAATAAAGCAACTAGATTGAGTTGAGCTCAGCTTCCCTACAAAACCCTTCTAGGTTCAAGGTTGTGACTTGCTTCTTCACCAAAAGATAATCCCAACAAACAGGAAAGAGGAGGAACTATAACACTTCATCAAGACTACCTAACATGTTCAACAACATGATGACAAATGAGATGACAAACCTAACGAAATCTAAGCAAATAAAAGAAAGCAAGAAAATGAGATGATATTATTTAGAACCCCAAGCAGCACTGGAGAAAAGTCCTCATAGGCTCATACCATCCAAGACAGGTCACGGTGTCAACCACAACTCACACGGCTACACATACAGCAGACAAAATTGAGCTTCAGGAAAAAGTCAAATTGTCAAGGAAAAAAACAAACCAAAAAACCCCCTTTAAGTCATAAAGCTTCATGTCTGATTTTTTAGCAAAGGATCATCCCATAGAAACCCGGTCACAATGTCAGCCACAACGCTATAATGTCAACAACGCAAACGGCTGCACATAAAGCGAAAATAATTGGGCTTCTAGAAAAAAGCCAAATGTCAAGAAAAATCCAAGCGAAAAAACTTCAAAGTCATAAGGCATAATGTCCGATTTTCACCCAAGGATCATCCCGACAAACCCGGAAGGCGAGGAACACCAACCTCCATCAGAGTTACCTAGCATGTTCAACAGCATAACAAAGTAAATGAGAGGAACCTGCAGCAGCCTAAACAAGCCCAAACAAGCACAACAGTTCTTTACTTTTCTGAGCAAAGGAGAAACAAGCCAAGAAAAGAAATAATCTAAGATCATGAAGAAGATAGAGAAGCCTGAAAAACAGTCCTAATAGCCTCCAATACCCGGTCGCAACATCAACCATACAACCTACATGTCTGCAGATAAGGCATATTGGATTGAGATTCTTGAAGAAGTCGAAATATAAAGGAAGATGGCTATACAAAAAGGAACCCCTTTAAAGGCCAAGGCTTCATATCAGAATCTTCACTAGAAGGATCTCCCAACAAACGAGAAGGAATAGGAACAGCAACCCCTCCTTTGGGCATACCTATCATGTTCATCATCACAACGAAATATATGAGATGAGAAACCTAAAGACGACTAACAATGCGTGAAAGGCAATATACGAAATGATATATCGAAGATCATCAAGAAGACTAAGCAAGCCTCAAAGACACTGACTTCCATAGATTCCAAGGCCACACACAAATTCCATAGATTCCAAGGCCACACACAACTCATGTGACTGCAAATAAAGCAAAACAACATTAAGCCTACATGAAAATATCGCAACTATCAAGAAAGAAACCTAAACAAAATAAGAAAATCCAAGGCTTTCTCATTTTGCACCAAAGGATCATCCAACAATCTAGAAAAAGAAAGAACAACAACCCCTCTATCAGCTTCACCTAACATGTTCAGCCTAAAGACGACTAAGAAAGACAGAAAAGGTAAGACATGGGATTATATATCTAAGATGGTCAAGAGAGAAGTAAGCAAGCCTGAAAGCAGTCCTTATAGCTTCCAAAATCAGTCACAAGGTCCACACAACTCATGCAGCTGCAAAGCTGACTGGATTAAGCACTACCATATAAGTCAAGAATATCAAGACAGAGAAGTCGCCAGAAACACCCTTCAAATCCAGGGCATCAAGACCAATCGTTCACCAAACAAAAGCATGAGAAGGATAAGAAATGTCAAAACTAAAGAAGATTATCAGGCCTGAGAAGGCAGAATATGACATGATATAGTATCTAAGATCATCAAAATGACGGCAAGCCTCAAAGAGCAGTCTTCTCATTGATTCAAGCTTCTAAGGCCACTCATTGATCAAAGACACAACCACACGGCTGCAAATAAAGCAACAGATTGATCTGAGCTTCCCAAAGAAATCAGAAACATCAAGAACGAAAACTGAACCAAAAGAAAAAAATCCTTCAGAGTCCAAAGCTTAATGCCCAGTTTTTCGCCAAATGATATCCCCACAATCCATCAGATCTACCTAACATGGTTAATCAAGGTATGTAGGTAACGGAAGAGAATAAGATATCAGATGAAAAACCTAAAGAAATCCATAACAAAGAAATGACAGGGGGGTATCATCAAACTCACAAATATAGTAAAACCCCACAGCTTCCGGACAACCTTCCTATGCAAATGCGAACAACACATAAAACTTAGTAGACAAGGAGAAGAACCAATAGGATTTCTGAAGTTGATCGAATAGAAAAAACACCCCAATCCCAAATGGTCCTCTTGTTTTCAAAATTCAGTCAAAAAGTTAGGAAACAATAATCACTAGGAAAAAACCCCAAAAAAAATTCTTGAACATGGAACCGTCAGAGCTCCTCTGTTGCGTTCCTCCTAAACCTTTCCACGCCAAAACAGGCATTCCAAACGATGACGGCCAACAATTCAGACACGGTCCTAATCGATCATTCAATCAATATCTAAATAATAAAAAAATTAAAAACCCTCACAAAACTAGTTTCATTGCGAAAAAAACTGAAACGAAGCGATCTCCATTCCCCAACCGCAAACCATCAAAAAGCTACCGAGACAGCACATGATTTAGATGATTCCAAGAACTTAGAAATTCCAAAAGCAAATGATAATTAAGAAGAATGAGAATCATTCAGCGAATTTCAACCAACCAATTCTCCATCGATTCTTCATCAACAGAGAGAAAAAAATATTCACGGGACAAATGGAGAAACAATACTCAAAAGAAACGATAAAACTGACTGAAATTAGATGAGGTACGGGGTTGTATTTATAGGGCAGAGGAGATTAAGTCGGTGGGCTTTCTCCTTTAAAAAAAAAAAAAAACAAAACAAAACAAAAAAAAAACAAAAACCTTATTCGCACGCGTTTTTTTACTCCTTTACGAATTCGGTATTAAAGGTGTTTTTTTTTCCAGTTGGAAACTTTCTTTATTATTTAGGATACAAACGTGATAATTGCTAATAAATTCCCTAAAAAAAATTGTTAATACTAAAAATAATATCTACTAGCATATGACACATCTGGTTTAGTTGTGAATTTGACTATAACCTCAAGATAGAGACAAGACTTCGAGCCCCGTTAGGGACAAAAATGTATGTTAAAATCTTTCATTTCCGAAAAAAATATCTACGTTCTTAATTATATACCCCTCAAAAGATTTTATACCCTAAAAAAGTATGTATGTATAGTGATGATACTCAAAATCGCCACCAATGAAATCAGGTCAAGCATCGGATAATTGGGCTTGCTATGCGAGGATAACTCAACTATGTTGATTGGTGGATTTTAGTGATAGATTATAGCTGAGTGAATATATGATTGACTGTCCAACGTAGTTCTAAAGATTGAGGAAAACAATCGTATTATAGGGCTCCCTCGTGGGGGAGTTGATTGTAATATCCGACTTTTCTGAAAAGGGCAGACGTGTTATTTCACAAAAGTCTGAATATTATATTTATTTTATTATGGATTTAAGTATAAAAGGAAATGGATTAAAGGTAATTAAAGAAAATTATGGTATTAATAGTGATTAAAGGGAGTTTATTGCAATAATAACTCCTTGGGAGTTACTTTCTAAATAAAACATCGCTTATTAGTTTCGCACTAAATCTTCTAAAAAAATCAAACGTGCGCGCCTGGAGAAAATGGAAGAGTAAAAGACAATCTTCAAAGGATCTCCCCGACCGCTCATCGGGTTTCGTAAAAATTGAAGATTTAGAATAAGTGGAAAAAGATGATCGTTTTGATATAAGAAAGTTTGAGTTTTGGAAAGGTAACGGTATTAGCCCTTGTTTCGGTTTTCCTCGCTTAGATCACGCTTCAAGGCTTCGCTTGGTTGATTCGTAGTTCTATTGTCTAGAAACCTTTGTCACAATTAATTGTGGTTTAATTGTTGATCAATATAGGTTTTAGTTAAGGTTTATGGAAGAAATCTGTAGACTTTCTTGGAGTTTTGCTTGCTAATAGGGTAAGAGGCTCTTCCTAATGTGTAATTAGGTTTTATGATGTTAAGGTTAAGTTTTAGAGTTGTTTTGTGGTTAGAAATCATGTCTACATGTTGTTGATGTGCTTTGATATGTTATAGCATGTTTAGAACCCGTTTTATTGTTGTTTTCCTGAGTATTTTGATGTTAAACATGTTGGGAGTGGGTTGGAACTCGTAAGAGTGCAGAAAAACTAAGTTTAGGGCAGTTTTTTGGGTAATGAGCGCGCATAGCCCTTAATGCGTGCACATTGACCGACCAGAAAGTGGGACAGATTCAGCAGCATTTGTGAGCGCGCATTGGCGAGCATTTGCGAACATTGACTGTCCAGGATGATCAATGTGCACATTGCGCAAGCATTGGGCCAGTATTTGGTGTTTAGTGTGTTTTAAGCTCCGAATCCAGTTTTAATTGTTACTTCTTAATCTAATAACTTTAAATGAACATGAACGAGCCTTGATTAAGCTTCTGACGTGTTTAGTTCCGACACCGAATGGATTCTTCATAAAAGTTGAAGTTCGGGACCGTCGGAAGAGAGTGATTATGTTGGTCCCTTAGAAAGGCTAACACAAATTTAGAGGAGGGGTGAATAAACTTGTCTCCAAAATATCTCCCAAAAACTGAATCTTAAACCAGATTGAGTTCAACTTAAACTTGTGCAGAGTTAAGCTAACTTAGCTGAGTATAAATCAAAACTGACTTATTCTTAATTGAGTTAACCGGCAACGGATTAAATTAAGCCTTTGTAAAATATGAATTATCAGTTAATATGCTGACTCAATTTCTGGTGTTTGCTGAGTATGTGAACTAGATGAATATAACTGTAATCCAGTAAATAAATGCGTAATGTAAATAAACAAGAATTATAGAGGTCCCAGGTGGTGAAATCATGGCGCCTCTCTCTTCCCCTCGTGATGTAGAAGGCCAAATTCACTATGTTCTTGAGGTTTACAATTTACAAGAAGACACAAAGTAAATTCTAGACACTTGATTGTCCTTCACAATCTTCCACTTGATCTTCAACAGTAGAATTGCTTGTTTGAACTAAGCTTGCTACACCGGTCCTCGAGAGGGTGGAATTGCCTCTTCACCACTTTCAACACAAACACAAGATTCTCGATCGCAGACTCAACTGTCCCTTCACACCTTCTTGGTGTTTCATAGATCTAAAACCTTTGATAAAATCAAAGTTGAGACTTGAATCAATAACTATGATTCCTTCGATATATAAAGATATACACAGCTTTGTTCTCTTCAAATGATTGATCTTGTTTTTTCTTGAATGCTTATGAACACTTGAAGATATCTTGATCTTGCAATAGAGTGCTTAGCAGGAATTCTTTTGATTTACTATCCCCCTTAGTATGAGCTTCCTTGACTAGATTAATTCTTAGAATTCCGTACTTCTTAAAGGTAGTAGAAGTAGTCTATTTATAGGGGTTTCTCTAACGGTTAGATCATTTGAATTTGACTCCTTATAGCCGTTAGTGGTCCCGCTTTCCTTTCAGTATGTCGTTGTCCTTTCGACATTTCAGTGTGTCCAATAAGGTTGCTTATTTGATAACGGTATGATATGACTTGACTTTTCTTATCTTTAGTTAAAAACCGATTTAAACATGACTTAGTTAGTTTCCGCTTTTAAGAGCATTAATCGAGTTTTTATTCTTCTTCAAAATCTCAAGATTTATACTTCATCTAATTATGATTGACTAAATCGTAGTACACCATTTTCAATTAATCATCTAAGATATCATTGTCCTTATGATTCTTAGGTCTTTATACAAGATCTATAAGGTCGATTCAGTCATCACAATCTTGCACAAGTCTAACTTTACAATCTCGACTTAGTCGTCATAAACCGAGTTTGAACCTCGATTCTTGATCTTCAATAATCGAGTCCAGGTCCTCGCTTCTTCCATCTTCTAGATAAGTCAACTGAGTGTGTCCTCAAATAACTTACCTTCTTCGCTTTTCAGCCTCCTCCTTAGGATCTCGGTTTCTTAAGGTATTTACTCAATTTCTCATTTCAACCTAGAACTATTACAAAGGCTTGTCCGATTAACTTATACAAATATCGACTCTATTAAATCCTATACATTGATTTCTAGACATCTTTTTTCTTTGCACTATAACAATGAAGTTATGACACTTCATCAATGGGGTCTAAAAACAATAACTGAATAAGTGATGAATCATCATCAAAACATAAATTTTATTTCCAACAATTTCCCCCTTTTTGATATGTCAATACCTTCCTTAAAAGCAATGCAAAAAGATAAAGACAATATAAACAAAAACAAAATAAACTGAGAAACTGATATTTTATTAAAGAGACTGAGTTATAATACTGAGTATTAAAATACAATACATGAAAAGAAACTAAGAGACAAATTTTCTTTTCATTTCATATGTTCAACTTCACTGGATTTGTTGTCATAACTTTCAAATACTCCTTCATGGCTTCATTTGTCATGTGCTTCAATTCCATGAATACTTGCCCAAATATTCCATGAGTTGGACATATTGTGTTTACTGAAAAATTTGCTTTTGAAAAGTACAGCAAACACAAACACAATTCTTCTCAGTCTTTCGCTTGTGCCAGTTTTCAGTAGGTCCATAACAAACTTGGGTTCAACTTTCTCAACTTTTTCTGAGATTTTCTCTAGAGTGCCATTTCTCTCCCATTTGCCCGATTTGTGCCAGAAATGCATGATAACCTTTTGCATGCTCAGAAAAGTTGATAAGGATTGTTCTCTTGATTCTCTTTCTCTCAAGGGTATGTCTTTGAAAATATTGTAGAGACGAGAATCTAGGCCAAGTCTTTTCTCTGTAGGTTCAGCAAACTTTGCAATTAGATCCATTTCCTCATCGATAAAGTCTCCTCTAGCTTTCTTCATCTCGACTAGTTTATCATCAATGCTTTCCAGAAGTTTTGGCATATCGAGCGTATTGACTTTTAACATATCCAAACTTTCCCCCTTATTGACATCATATTTATCGATCAAACTCTTGATATAGGAGTTTAGATGTTGCTGAATTGATGCCAATATGGTCTGTGCAACAACTGAATCCTTCATTCCATTCTCCAGTAAAGCCATTCTGTCAACCAAGTTATTGAGAATGCCTTCCTATCTCTCTGTTGTTTCAGCTTTCCTTGAATCATTCTCAATGGTTGTTTTACGAATCTCAATCAAGGTATCCTGACAATTGCTTCTGACATTATACAATCTTTTCTCCATGTTAGTCCTCTCAGTCTTGCTTTCTTCTAAGGATTTTAACACTTTTCCAAATAAACATATATCATCTTTCTGAATACGTGTCAGCTCATTGTGATAAAACTTGATAATATCAACCTGTGTAGGAATGTCTTTTTCAGTTTCAGCTTTTTGCACTTCAACTTTATCTGCTCCAACTTCAGCCACTTTTGTTTCTTTAAGAGGAGTAGAAATAATCTTCTTGAGTTTCTCTTTGTATTCCCCAGACTTTCTTCTCTCCTCAGATTGTCTTCTTATTTCTTCCAGACTTGACTGATCAATTCCCCTGACTGGTGATATTTCCACATTGAAATCATCATCAGATTCTTCACAGGCTTTATCAGCTTCAGCTTTTGCTATCTTACGCACGGTTTGGTCAGTTGGAGACTGATAGCCGGGTAAGGACTGATAGCCTTCCTTTTCTTCATGTTCATACTCAGACTGAGTTTCAAAATTTGAATCTCTACTACTTCCTTCAGAATTATCTTCATCATCAGCAATGTCCTTGTTATTTCCAGCTCCCTTTTCTTGAATTGAGGCGAGAATTCCTCTTTGCAAATTAGGATCTCCCTGTGAATCATCATCGTCGTCATTGTCATCTTTATTAGAACCTCCTCCTGCTGCAGTTTTCTTCCAATGATTGTCTCTGATCAACGCATATCCATTGTTCAAAAATTCATCGGTGTTGATCAGTTCGGACAAATGAGTGATGTTGTAAAAATCAAACACCCATTTCTCCGTAATTTCCATTTCTGCTAACTGACTTCTTTGATTTGATATGGAGCTGAGTTTCCAATTTTGATAAGCGTGCAGTCTCTTGCAGTCAGCTACTATCAATTCTCCAATGTTAACAGATGATTCAGGCGGAGTTGTGATTATTTCACTTTCTCTTAGAATCTCCAGATTAGGTTCCACAAGAGTCTCAATTCTTTCAGATTCTTCAGTTTTGCTGGTTTCCCCTTCAGCAACAACTGGGATTAAGCTAGTCTCAGTTTCAATCAAATGAACTGAGATGGTAGGCTCAATTTCCAAATTTTCTTCAGCAACAACAAGTTCTTCTTCATGTTTAGTAACTTGTTCTTTTGCTGACTCAAGTTCCAGTTCAGCAATTGTTTCCACTTCAGGTGTTGGTTCATCAGCCTGATCTTCTGCTGGTTCAAAATCTTTTTCTGCAACTGATTCCTCTTCCTTCTTATCTGATGTGATTCCCATCGAGAAGAAACTTGTCAAATTTATTTGGAGTCTTTTATTTATTTTTAGTTATCTTTTATTATCCCACATTGGTTAGATAGTATTTTATTTTTGTTATTAATTTTAATTATGGTTATTTTGTCCCACATTGCTAACTTAGCAATTTGTCATGGAGTCTGTAGCCTATATAAAGGCATTAAGAGTCATTGTAATCATAAGGAAGACAAATTTTGATATATTATATTTAAGCTTTAAGCTTTGGTGAGTTTTCTCACGTTGGTGTTTGGTGGATTCCAACGCCGTTGTTTGGGAGATTCCAAACGGAACTTATCAAGGTTCTGAGCAGACCTTGTGGCGTTCGTATACCAAGGTTCTTAGATACGGGTTATCTAAGGGTTTAGGTCATACCAAGGTTCTTAGTTACGAGTTAGCTAAGGGTCGCGGTGCTCGTCGTATTGGTGCCATCAGTCAAGTCCTTGGGCAATTTCGGATCTGATTCGATCACGGACCACATCAGTTGGTATCGTAGCTCGACACTGACGGTATCCAAATATCCCTTGTTTTTATTTTTCTTTCGTTAATTCTTGAATTTTTTTCCTTCCATCATCAAAAAAAAAAAAAAAAAAATTTACCAAATTGCTTTTTTTTACGTATTCGATTCTTCATTCTTAATCGAAAAAAAAAAAAATCCCAGCTTCTTTTCATCTTTCATTGTTTCCTGCGTGTCCCCATTTTTTTTTCTTTTCTTGTGTTATTTTTTTGCAATCCTTCGTTCATCTTCTAATATCAAAAAAAAAAAAAAAAAAATTCATAAACCTTTCCAGCATCTTTCCAGCACCTTGATTATCCATCTTATGCCTTCAACGTTACAAAAGAAAAGAGATACCATCAGTTTCTCCATTTTCGGTGGCTTTGTATACCCAAACTAAAGGTTTGACCTACTTGTTTTCTTTTAATTTGTTTATCTAGAGTTCGGCCAGCCAAAAAAAAAAAAAAAAAAAAAAATTTCCGAATAGTTTTTGTTTGGACATTCAATACTTGTAGTGTGCTATTTGTTGGTGAATTTCGATTTTGAGTAATGTCAAAGGAGAGTCCTATGGATTTCTATTTTCGGAATTTTGAAGATATGATGAATCAAAATTTGGTAATAGAACAACGTTTTGATGATATGATGAATAAGATGAAGAATATGTTAAAGGGAGTAACTGAGCAATTTAACCGTGGTGGTAGAGATAACCGCAGTGGTAGAGGTGATCATGGTGGTAGAGGTAACCGTGTTGGTCAAGGTAACAACTTGTTTTACACATCATGTTTTATTGGAGATTATGAATATGAGTTGTGTATTGATCACGATGAAGAGGAAAATTTAATTAGTAAAGATGTGGTTAAGGAGTTAAACTTGCGGACGGAAAGACTTCATCGTCCTTACTACATTGTTGAAGGAAGTCATCGGGTTAAAGTTACACGGTATGCACGGATTCCAATATCCATTGGACGTTATAAAGATATTGTATCATTTGATGTGGTGCCACTGAGTGATGTACATTTGACACTAGGGAAATCATGGCTATCTTTGCATAATGTACGTCATAATGCGTCCCGGACTCGCTATTCTTTTTCTTTTGGTGGCAAGAAGCATGTATTGAATCCTACCCCCCCATGAAACAATGTGATTTTCAAATAGGGATTCTAAGGCCATGGAAATAGATAGGGTGCGATTCCCGATGTGAACTTTGTGGAAGCGAGAAAATATTGAGCGAGGTGAGAAACGGAGAGAGTGGAGGTGAGGTGGAGCTAAAGAATGAAATGGAGTGTGATGTTGTGACGCAGACCGAGGATATCGCATTAGTGGTGGAGAAAATCGAGGCAGATGGGACAGTTGGTCCTACTTCACCGACCACTTGTTCGAGTTCTATTTCGTCTTCTTTACAGGTACATGACGATCATCTGCTTGAGGAGCGAACTGGGCCATCTGATATACCCAATCCAACCAAAATATTGCCTCTGGATGTTCTTGTCCCAGTTGACATTGATGGAAAACCGAAGCACACTTTCATTGATCCTTTTGCGGTGTATTGTGCTGTTATTCCGGCTTCTAATCCCTATGATTATGTTGCTGCTCCAGAGAAAATAATTTGCATTGAGCACTCACGACATTCCTATGCATTGGTTTCTTTGGTGAGGTATTATTCATCACTCGAGGTTCTAGTTCTTTGAAGCCGATATTTACTCCTTGCATTTGATCCGGGCATATCATTGATGTTCGTTGTTGGTTCGACTTGCTTTTGTCCTTGATGGTGCATTTTACGACATCCTTTTGATTCGAGGACGAATCCTTTCGAGCCGGGAGGGAATGATGTGATTCCCATCGAGAAGAAACTTGTCAAATTTATTTGGAGTCTTTTATTTATTTTTAGTTATCTTTTATTATCCCACATTGGTTAGATAGTATTTTATTTTTGTTATTAATTTTAATTATGGTTATTTTGTCCCACATTGCTAACTTAGCAATTTGTCATGAGTCTGTAGCCTATATAAAGGCATTAAGAGTCATTGTAATCATAAGGAAGACAAATTTTGATATATTATATTTAAGCTTTAAGCTTTGGTGAGTTTTCTCACGTTGGTGTTTGGTGGATTCCAACGCCGTTGTTTGGGAGATTCCAAACGGAACTTATCAAGGTTCCGAAAGGCACCTTGTGGCGCTTAAAGATACCAAGGTTCTTAGATACGGGTTATCTAAGGGTTTAGGTCATACCAAGGTTCTTAGTTACGAGTTAGCTAAGGGTCGCGGTGCTCGTCGTATTGGTGTCATCAGTCAAGTCCTTGGGCAATTTCGGATCTGATTCGGCTACGGATCACATCATTATCTTTTGGAACGATTTCTGTTTCACTGACAAGCTCATCCAAAGTGATGACTTGTACTGGTCTTGATTCAATTTCAGCAAATTCATTTTCCTCAAGTTGAGAAGTTTCAGCGATCTTGAATGACTCCTTATACTCAATTCTAGATGCTGATTTTTGTGGTGTAGATCTAGATTTGGAGAGTAGCTTGAGCATGGCCATTGTTTCTAAGTCAATCAATCTTTCCTCACTGTCAGTTTCTTCACTATCAAACTCATCCTCGTGGTCTGCTCCCACAGTGTCGCCTTCCTTCGAGTGTCGGTTTACAGTAGTGAAGGAACAACTTCTTCTCTAACTGTAGTTTCTTTCTCAGTGGTGACTTCTTTAGTTGTGACTGGTTTGGTTGTGGTTTCTTCAGTTCTCAGTTTCTTTGCTGGTATTTCAGCAACTAAAGTAGCGGATTTTGTTGGTGAAGGCTCCAAAACCTTCTTTGCAGTTTCAGCAATTTTTTCTTGAATAGAAGCTTCCAACTTCCACTTCTTTTCTCAGTTCATCAACTTGTTCAAAAACCTCAGCGCTGGTTAGAGGTTTATTTGATCTACTGCTTCTCTTTTTAGGTTCGATTTCAGAACCCTCCGCTTTCCTCTTTCCAGACTTTTCTTCTTTGACTGCAATCTTCCCGTCTACCATTGCAGTTTCCTTTTTCTTTGCAATTCCAAAATGGTCAAGAATTCTTTGAACTAATGTAGCAAGAGTCTTCTTATGATAAAATCTGCCTTTCTTTACTTCAGTTTTCTTCTTGGGTACATAAAAGATTGTGTCATTAGTTGATCCAGAATGTACCTTTTTTGCCAGTTGAAATTTTCTTTGAACCACATAACATACAGAAGATCTAGTTTGGTGCTAGATAGATTGCTAAAATTTCCTGCGTTTCCAATCACGCAATTTGCCAACATCTTGGTAAGAAAATTGAATTCAGGTTTGAGTAGACTTGTGCTTCCGGTCTACAAGACTGTGATTCTGAATTTATTGCAATATCTTTCCATAATTTCTCTTTCTGCTCTTTTCTTAATTTGACAGATGCCGAACTTCCAGATTTGTCGAAGCCAAAAGATATCTGCTATTAGATCTTCAATGACTTGAATTTCTTTTCCATTGACAGTGGTTGTGAGGGTGTGAACATCTTCTCCTTCTATGCTCGTCTTACCAAATTCATAGAAGTCTCCAATACTATCCAGACAAACACTTTGCAGATTAATGTTGAACACTTGTTCCAAACCTTTGATTTCCCGAATTTTTGTTGCAATTTCCTTGGCAAGGGTCTGATCAGCATATTTAGCAATAAATTGATCAAGTGAGATGATCATTCCAAGTTCAACTCGGGTGAAGGCCATTTTTCCAGAAAATTGAGTTGGATTTGAGATGGTTGAGATTTAGAAAGATCTTCAAAGGATGAATGTATAAAAACTGAGTGTAAAAAATTAATGGGAAAATATGATGGTATTTATAGGTGGTAGATTTAGTGGTTAGAAAAATCTGAGTGGGATTCAAAACGTCTTGTCATAAAATTGTGTCAAGCGTTGATATAAGGAAAAGTGTGATGAGTGGAAAGAAATGAACGGTTGAGATGAGTGTAGGGTACGACTGTTCATTTGTAGCTTGTATCGGTAAGTACGGTAGGTGCAGTGTATCTCCAGCTGTAAATATTCAGTTTCGTCCTTGTCCATAACTTGTAGTAGATTCAAAAACTCGTTTGCTAGTACAACTCAGTTTTAGAATTGCAACTTTTCAGTTCTCAGCTTTTGATCTTTTCCTGCAAAACAGAATGAGAGACCTTTGGTACCCATACTTGTTTGGGTCCTTTTTGATTAGTTTTAGGTAAAGGCTGGTTGATCTTATTCTTAGTCTTTACATACCTCTCTTGATATTATGACTAAGTAAAGTCAGATTTCACAAAGTTATGATGTTTTGGTCTAACAACCTCTGGTTCATTTAACTTGTGAAATTGATGAGATCTTTTAGTGATTACTGGTGCATTCCAGTCTTCATCAGTAGGAAAGAGTCTTCCTTTCCCCTTGAATCTGAATGATTTTCATTCTTTTGTGAATATGATTTGATTGTTCTTTTGACTGATCTCTTATCAGTTCTGCCTTTTTCAGTCCTCTGATACTTTCTATAAAATCTTTCAGTTTGTAGTTTGCCACTGACTGATTTTACAGATTTGTCAGTTTTGGGTTGAGGCTGTGCTGAGTAATTGTTTGTTCTAACAATATTGCCAGTTTTCTGAGTTCCTGACTTTTGTGCAGCTACAAATTTAAGTGTATTGTACTGGGTCTAAACTTAGAATTCTGTTGACTGTCAAACCCTAAACCGGTTTTGTCTCCAAATGGTTTCCCTGGTTTGAACTGAACACTGGAAGACGGTTCGACTGATGATTCTGTGATATTTATTATTTCAGTCAGTTCATCAGTTGAGCAATTTTCCTTAGCTCCATTGTCAGTCTTGATAAGGTTAATCTCAGCATTCAATCTTAGAACTTCAGCTTTCAATAGATCTTTTTCCTTTTTGACATTCTCATAATTCTTTTGAATTACCTCTAATTCCTTTATGAGTATGTCCAAGGTTTCATTGAAATCTTTACTTCTATGATTGTTCATGGCGGTGTGACTGTTGGATGTAAAAGCACTTACCTCAAGATGTCTGATAGATAAATTTTTAGTTCTAGTTTCTTCATCTTCTGTTATCTGTTTTCCCTTATCTAGTCCATCATTGTCGTTTGTCAGGTCAGTCCTAAAGAGTATGATTTCTTCATCACTTTCACCATGATCATTTCCTCCAAAACTTATGGGTAGCATCTCAGCATTATCTGTATTGTTTGCAAGGGATGGTTCATCAATGAATGTCTCAATAAGCTTTTCTTGAGTTTCAGCAACAAGAGCCTGAAATTTAGTTTTGTACTCATCAAATCTCAAAAATGAACAACTGGACATATTTTTAAAATGATTGTGTGACTCCATGATGCAGTTGAAAACTTCTATAAAAGACTTAAGCAAACAATTTGATTTTGAGAATCAGCTAAGGTTGATCAAGGAAATAATTGATGGCCAGTTATGACTGATAATGTTCAATCGGAGATCTCTTCAAGGTAGAAGATTCGCTCTGATACCAATTGTTGGTCCCTTAGAAAGGCTAACACAAGTTTATAGGGGGGTGAATAAACTTGTCTCCAAAATATCTCCCAAAAACTGAATCTTAAACCAGATTTAGTTCAATTTAAACTTGTGCGGAGTTAAGCTAACTTAGCTGAGTATAAGTCAAAATTGACTTATCCTTAACTGAGTTAACCGGCAGCGGATTAAATTAAGCCTTTGTAAAATATGAATTATCAGTTAATATGCTGACTCGGTTTCTGGTGTTTGCTAAGTATGTGAACTAGATAAATATAAATGTAATGCAGTAAATAAATGCGTAATGTAAATAAACAAGAATTATAGAGGTTCCAGGTGGTGTAATCATGTCAGTCCTCACTTCCCCTATGATGTAGGAGGCCAAATTCACTATGTTCTTGAGGTTTACAGTTACAAGACACAAAGTAAATTCTAGACACTTGATTGTCCTTCACTAATCCCTAGCTTCACAATCTTCCAGCTTCAGTCTTCAACAGGTAGAATTGTTGTTTGAACTAAGCTTGCTACACTGGTCCTGAGAGGGTGGAATTTCCTCTTCACCAGCTCAACACAAACACAGTCTTCCTGACTGCAGCTCAACTGTCCTTCACACCTTCTTGGTGTTTCACAGTCTAAAACCTTTGATAAAATCAAAGTTGAGACTTGAATCAATAACTATGATTCAATTTTGCTTTGAGCTTCTTCTTCTGGATATATAAAGATATACACAGCTCTGTTCTCTTCAAATGATTGATCTTGATTTTTCTTGAATGCTTATGAACACTTGAAGATATCTTGATCTTGCAATAGAGTGCTTAGCAGGAATTCTTTTGATTTACTTTCCCCCTTAGTATGAGCTTCCTTGACTAGATTAATTCTTAGATTTCCGCACCTCTTCTAGAGGTAGAAGTAGTCTATTTATAGAGGTTTCTCTAATGGTTAGATCATTTGAATTTGACTCCTTATAGCCGTTAGTGGTCATGTTTTCCTTTCTGTATGTCAGTGTCCTTTTGACATTTCTGTGTGTCCAATAAGGTTGCTTATCTTATAACGGTCTGATTTGTCTTCAGCTTTTCTTATCTTCAGTTAAAAACTGATTTAAACATGACTTAGTCAGTTTCCAGTTTTTAAGAGCATTAACTGAGTTTTTATTCTTCTTCAAAATCTCAGTACTCTATACTTCATCTGATTATGATTGACTAAATCAGAGTACACCATTTTCAATTAATCATCTAAGATATCCTTGTCCTTATGATTATTAGGTCTTTATATAAGATCTATAAGGTCAGTTCAGGTCATCACAATCTTGCCTGAAGTCTAACTTTACAATCTCGACTTAGTCTTCATAAACTGAGTTTGAACCCTCAGTTCTTCAGTTTTCAATAACTGAGTATGGGTCCCTCAGTTCTTCCATCTTCTAGATAAGTCAACTATGGAAAAATATTTGACACAGTAATGATGCATTCATGGCCCCGTAAGCATAAATTATGGAACCGACCGCTATAAGATCATGGATTAATGTCATGTTTGACTGTATAACCGTCATATGAGTCCAATAAGGATTTATACTAAGCTGCGGGTACTTACCAAGGTGAGTCTGCATCATGTCGGTGGTATGAGTTGGTAAGTGTCCTACTTCGAACTGACAATAAGGACAGAAGACGACATGCGTCTTGTCGGTGTTTTAGTAATGTCTTATACATTGTAACAACCATTTAGATGTGGTTGATGTATGTTTTGAAGCCTGGGGTACAAGTGAACTTGTTAGACTTGCTTTACTTGAAACCCGGGTTGCATATTGAGTATCACGTGCATAAAGTCGGATCATACCATATCATGTACAATACATATTTTTTCTTAAATACAATATAATTTTGGCAAAAAGGAAAATGATAAATATATGTATCTATAAATATACGTGTATCTAACTTATGTTTTAAATACCAACTTATGAAAAATGTTAAAAGTTCAAGCACTTTATTGGCTTCAAGGGATAGAAACATTTCGAAACATATTTGTCTTAACCTTTTGAACATCGTTTTATAAAATCAGACGCGCTATATTTATCATAAAGAAACGTACCATATCGGTTCTTATTTGTTTCTTGAAAGTAAAATTTATTATACAACATCTATAAGACTTATATTCTTTGAAACAAATATGTGTTTTATATTTTATTTGGTTAGCATAAATCAGTGGCAGACTCAGAAGAGTTTTACACTGGGGTCACCGGAACAAATTCGAAAATACAATGGAGACAATTAGTATTATTGTTTTTATTTTTAAAATCAAAATTGTATCGTTTTAATAAAATAAAAAAATTGGATCTCAGTGGACACCGACCCACACCGTAACCTATGTAGGTCCTCCCCCGGCATAAATATCAATATAACACTTAGATTTTTTAGATTATTCATCAAATTACTTTCATATTTTATTTGGGAAAATCAATCAAACGAGGTAATAAACTTTGTTTTCATTTTTTTCCCTCATGTAAACATAACTATTTTCTCAAAATCTGTGGAGCATGTAAATAAGTCCATAATTGTCAATTGTAGTACATTGAAATTTATATTCAGAAACCTCTCTATTTTTAGAATCCCATAACTCATATGGAGTAAATCATTATCCTTTTAGAGTTGTTCTTTTGAAATATATTAACATATATCCGAGCATATTTTGACTCTTCTTTCAGAATATATATATATATATATATATATATATATATATATATATATATATATATATATATATATATTCGTAACCTTTGCATATATAATCATTGGTGGATTACATCTAAGACATATCAAATTACTTACAGCGGCTTATTACTCCTTGACCATAAAAATTACTTGACACACCACACTGTTTTAAAAAATGACGTCATTCATTCTGGTATTCTCTCATGTCATCGACAGCGTTGGTGACATGGTGTTCAAGGAGGAACACCAGTGGCACTGACATTCACGTTATAAAAGTAGCACAACTTAAGGACGTCAGTCTACTGGTGTTCCTCCTTCAACACCAATGTCAATGACACGAACCCAAACCCAAAAAAAAAAAAAAAAAAAAAAAAAAACCATGGGTATTTTGGCGTCATGGGTGGGAATGACGTTTTGTTCAGCAGAAAAAAATATTTAATAAATGGGTGTCAAAAGTAATTTGACATGTGCCGATAGAACCCACCTAATCATTTGATATTTGATAAATTATCCTTTTTGTCCAATTTGGACATGCCCTTCTTGGATGTCTCCAGCAAACAGAGCATTTGCAGCTATTACCTTTTTCCGAAATTACATGATATCAAACATATAACTTCTCTCTGTGTATGCATTATTGGATGCTCTTCTATCATATATGTATGCATGATATCTGTATGGAGTACGAGCATAGCTTGTACATGGTGTAGTGTGTGTTGGTGTATATGATGATGAGATGTTGATGCAATATTACGTCCATATGTCTAGCAGCTTGTTTGGTTGAACTAAATACAAAGACTCCTGGTTTAGGTTTTCCTTGGGGGTTTTAGACATACCCTAGACCTGCAGTCTTGTCTTTCGAAATTATTATACCGAAAAGGCAATAACTTGTACACAAAAAATGTCCAATATCAAATAGTACAATGTTTCCCAACCAACAAGTTGAGAACATGAAGGTTGAAACAGCAGCACACTAACCGGGTACAAGGTCTTCCAAAGCATTCCTCTTTCAAGACTACAATCAAGACACCTGGAGTCATCAATGTTGGCGTTTTATGGTCAATCTTAAGATACATCAGCAAAAAACATCAAAATCAAACAAGCACCGGAAAGCATATCTGCCAAAGTTAAGCATGCAAATCATATTTAAATCAACATCGTCCAAGATTATATGATTAGACATCTACAACAGCAAGTTGCAATGTTATCCATACAGAAAGTGAAACTCAGTGATCATGAAGAACTCTACTTTGCTCAGTGACAAAGCAAAAACATATAATTAAACAGTAACAAATCCTCTTTTTTTAAATTTAAAATCGTAGTGTAAAAATCACCAACATGGGCAAGTTAAAACAGTGTGTATGCGCGTTTTGATAAAATTTCTTGAGTTTTAAACCAAGATAGAGTAAGCAAGCCACATGGATTCCAAGCAGGCGTTGAAAAGACACATCAGCCCAAAATACCACCATTTGTATCTGTCAAAAAACAAACATGTACCACATAGCTGCATATCTGCCAAAATCAAGCAAAGCAATAACAAAGCACAGACCATATTCAGAACCAACAGAGAATATAGTATTACTTTTCCCTCCTCCTTTTACTGGGCTTGGGACCGGCCATGTTCATATGAGATCACATGGGCGGAGTTAAAAGTTTCCTAAATTAGCACTTCATAAATATATTACAAGAAACATCGGGTTAGCAAAGAACAGTAAACACGATGACTCGATATTTCCAGGCTGGTTGGGAGAGAAGATGCAAAGTATATCCAATTTAACAAACCAAGAAAAGATGAGATAAGATGCGAGTCTTGCCTTATTTGTTCATTTTCGTGAACGATTCTCTGAGAACACCTTTTTAAACACTGAACTAATGGAAAGTTCTCTGATAACAAAACTAATACGTCTTTTAAATTCAGAAAAATCAGACGGTAAACTAATAATAATCAAGACAAAGTTGTGTATAAGTTCCAGATTTAACAACAGTAATCTTCAGCTCGGTGCAAAAGAAGAAATCTGCTTTCAGCAATAATAAAATTTCACAAATGTCTTAATAGTAATCTTAAAAAGTAGTTCCTCTCTATAATTGTCAGCACTTTCAAATCACAAGCTTTAATAAATGTTCAATTGCCAAAACATACCATATGCATGTCAGGCGTAGTCCTTATCTGAAAATAGAAACAAGTATCACTTTCAGACTAAATATCACCATCTTCTTGCCCATGAGATTCCATTTTTAAGGCTAAATTCTTTAGTAACAGGCAGAAAAATCAAGACCAGGCTTTTTCATTGGAAGAGAAACCAGTCAGCAACACAACATGAAAAGACAACTTTGACACATTGAATATGTAGACAGACCATACCAGTGGATGATGACCGTCCATTGATACTATTGTGAAAAGCCAAAGCACATGTGCATCCCATATTATCAAAGAAATAATTCAACTGATAAAACAGAAATGCAAAACACACAATGAAGGACATTAACCAGATCATTTGGAAAGTCGAACAGAGAACGAAGACATGACATGGCAGGCAAGCAATCCGGTTATGAAGATGAGGGCCGTATGTAGCTTGACTGAAACATCAATAGAAACCCTTTCAAAATGAAACATTTATCATGCTGGCTCTCATGCATAGATAGGTAAGTATGATAGTCTTGTCCAGCAAAGACGCACACGATTCCCTGGCAACTCTAGTTCATGAGATTAAAATTCCTGTGGCTAATGCCAGTCTCTAGATCATGTAATTAATTGTTGTATAATTAACCTCTTTGACCTTTTTTCCATGTAGAAGCCATTACGCTAAGCTCATAGGTTCTCTTGCAAAGGCAAACAGAAACATTTTGACCTTTCAAGACAATGATGATCTAGAATTCCCAGCAAGGAAGGAGCCTAGACAAACTACCAAGTGTTTGTGAAATTAAAAATAAAAATAAAAAATTAAGAAACGAGATGGGAAAATTAAGTCCAGTTAAAATAACAGATAAAGACGCACTAAAAGGAGAAGAAAGAACTCGCCAAGTTCGTCGGCTTCAATGATTGGAGCGGGAGACAACTAAAGAAAGGACCTCATCCATGTCCAACATCAAGACGATGCTTTCAGATAAACAGGTTCAGAGGTTCAACTTCAAGGTTTTCCGAACAACTTAAGCTGATCTGATTCATGATAATCAGCAAGCCTGAAAAATCAAGTCTGAAATTGAAAAAAGAAGACTAAGCAAGTCTGAAATTGAAAGATATGAGATGATATAATCTTAGATCATCAAGAAGACTAAGCAAGTCTAAAATTGAAAGATATGAGATGGTATAATCTTAGATCATCAAGAAGACTAAGCAAGCCTGAAAGAGCAGTCATTCCGGCTTCCAAGACCAGTCACAAGTTCAGCCACTTAACTAATGTTGCTGCAAATAACGCAAACTGGAATGAGATTCTAGAAGAAGCCGAAAATATCAGCAAGAAAGATAAAATTTATGATCATCGAAAATAAGGAAGCCTGAAAAACACAGTCCTTCCCATAGCTTCCAAGGCCAGTCACAAAAGTCAACCCACTTAAACTTATATGGCTGTAAATATAAAAAAAATCGGAACGAGTTACCAAAAGAAGGAAAATCAAGAAAGATAAAATCTATGATCATGAGAAGACAAAGCAAGCCTGAAAACAGTCCTTCTCGTAGCCTATAACACCGATCACAAGGTCAACAACACGACCGATTCTGCTGCAATAAAGAAAACTGGACTGAGCCAAAAAATACACTTTAAAAAGCAATGCTTTCTGTCTGATTCATCCACCAAGGAATATCCTAACCAACCAAAACGAAGAGCCACCCTCTCCATCAGAGCCACCTAATATTTTCAACAGCATAATGGAATACATGAGATGGAGGCACCCTAAGAAAACTAAACAAGTCCGAAAAAGATAAAGACATAAGGTGATATATCATTGAAGATCATCAAGAAGACTAAGCAAGCCTGGAAGAGAAGTCCTTCTAACAGATTCCAAGACCAACCACAAGCTGAAGGACTTATCTTATGCGGCTGTAATAGAGAAAATTGAATTGAGTTCCCAAAATAGGTAAAAAAAATATCAAGAAAGATATAAACTATAAGGTGAACCCGAGACAACTCACATGGCTGCCAAAAAAAGAACTGGATTGAGCTTCCGGAAAACACGGCAAATATCAATCAATAAAAGTAAACAAATAAAAACCATTCATAGTCCCAAGGCTTCATATCTGAATCTTTAACAAGAATCACCCCAACAAACTAAAAAGAGGTAACGCCACCCTCCACCAGTGCAACCTAACATGTTCATCAGCATAACAAAAGACATGAGATTACAAACCTAAAAGAAGACTAAGCAAGTCTGAGAAAGAATGGTATGAGATGACATAATCTAAGATCATCAAAGAAGACTAATCAAGCCTGAAAGGGCAATTTGAAAGGGCTGTCCTTGTGGCTTCCAAGATCAAGATCGGTTAAAAGGTCAGCCACTTAACTTATTTTTCTGCAAATAAAGCAAACTGGAATGAATTTCCAAAAGTAGCCGATAACATCAAGAAATATAAAATCTCTGATCGTCGAAAAGACTAAGCAAGTAAGCAAGCCTGAAAAATGCAGTCCTTCTCACAGCTTCCAAGACCGGTCGCAAAGTCAACCACTGAAACTTATAAGGCTGTAAATAAAACAAGTCCGGTCGAGTTACCAAGAAGCCAGAAAAAATCAAGAAAGATAAAATCAATGATCATGAGAAGACAAACCAAGCCTGAAAACAGTCCTTCTCGTAGCCTTTAACACCAATCACAAGATCAACAACTCGACCGATTCTGCTACAATAAAGAAAACTGGACTGAGCTTCCCGAGAAAGTCGCAAATACTAACAAAATACTAGCCCAAAAACACTTCAAAGTGCAATGCTTTCTGTCTGATTCTTCACCAAGGATTATCCCAACAAACCAAAAAGAAGATCCACCCCCTCCATCAGAGCTACCTAATATTTTCAACAGCATAACGGAAGACATGAGATGGAGGCAACCTAAGAAAACTAAACAAGTCCGAAAAAGATAAGACAGAAGGTGATATCATTGAAGATCATCAAGAAGACTAAGCAAGCCTGGAAGAGAAGTCCTTCTAATAGCTTCGAAGATCAACCACAAGCACAAGGACTAGTGTTATGTGGCTGCAAAAGAGCAAATTTAATTGAGTTCCCAAAATAGGTCAAAAATATCAAGAAAGATATAAACTATGATCATCAAGAAGACTAAGCAAGCCTGAAAATGCAGTCATTCACATAGCCCCCAAGGCCAGTCATATGAACCCGACACAACTCACATGGCTGCCAAAAAAGAAAACTGGATTGAGCTTCCGGAAAACACGGCAAATATTAATCAAGAAAAGTAAACAAAAAAACCCTTCATAGTCCCAAGGCTTCATATCTGAATCTTTAACAAGAATCATCCCCCAACAAACTAAAAAGAGGTAGTGCCACCCTCCACCAGTGCAACCTAACATGTTCATCAGCATAAAAGACATGAGATGACAAACCTTAAAGAGGACTAAGCAAGTCTGAGAAAGAATGGTATGAGATGATATAATCTAGGATCATCAAAGAAGACTAATCAAGCCTGAAAGGGCAATTTGAAAGGGCTGTCCTTGTGGCTTCCAAGATCAAGATCAGTTACAAGGTCAGCCACTTAACTTATATTTCTGCAAATAAAGCGAACTGGAATGAATATCCAAAAGAAGCCGATAACATCAAGAAATATAAAATCTCTGATCATCGAAAAGAATAAGCAAGCAAGCAAGCCTGAAAAATGCAGTCCTTCTCATAGCTTCCAAGACCGGTCGCAGAGTCAAACCACTTTAACTTATAAGGCTGTAAATAAAACAAGTCGGGAAGAGTTACCGGAGAAGCCAGAAAAATCAAGAAGGATAAAATCTATGATCATGAGAAGACAAAGCAAGCCTGAAAACACAGTCCTTCTCGTAGCCTTTAACACCAATCACAAGGTCAACAACCCGACCGATTCTGCTGCAATAAAGAAAACTGGACTGAGCTTCCTGAGAAAGTCGCAAATACTAACAAAAAACTAGCCCAAAAAACACTTCAAAGTGGAATGCTTTCTGTCTGATTCTTCACCAAGGATTATCCCAACGAACCAAAAAGACGAGCCACCTAATATTTTCAACAGCATAATGGAAGACATGAGATGGAGGCAACCTAAGAAAACAAGTCCGAAAAAGATAAGACATAAGGTGATATCACTGTAGATCATCAAGAAGACTAAGCAAGCCTGGAAGAGAAGTCCTTCTAATAGCTTCCAAGACCAACCACAAGCTCAAGGACTTATCTTATGCGGCTGCAATAGAGCAAATTGAATTGAGTTCCCAAAATAGGCCAAAAATATCAAGAAAGATATAAACTATGATCATCAAGAAGACTAAGCAAGCCTGAAAATGCAGTCATTCACATGGCCCCCAAGGCCAGTCATAAGGTGATCCTGACACAACTCACATGGCTGCCAAAAAAAAAAAAACTGGATTGAGCTTCCAGAAAAACAGCAAATATCAATCAAGAAAAGTAAACAAATAAAAACCCTTCATAGTCCCAACGCTTCAATATCTGAATCTTTAACAAGAATCACCCCAACAAACTAAAAAGAGGTAGCGTCACCCTCCACCAGTGCAACCTAACATGTTCATCAGCATAACAAAAGACATGAGATGACAAACCTAAAAGAAGACTAAGCAAGTCAGAGAAAGAATGGTATGAGATGATATAATCTAAGGTCTTCAAAGAAGACTAATCAAGCCTGAAAGGGCGATTTGAAAGGGCTGTCCTTGTGGCTTCCAAGATCAAGATCAGTTACAAGGTCAGCCACTTAACTTATATTTCTGCAAATAAAGCAAACTGGAATTAATATCCAAAAGAAGCCGATAACATCAAGAAATATAAAATCTCTGATCGTCGAAAAGACTACGCAAGTAAGCAAGCCTGAAAAATGCAGTCCTCATTGCTTCCAATACCGGTCGCAAAGTCGACCACTTAAACTTATAAGCCTGTAAATAAAACAAGTCGGGACGAGTTACCGGAGAAGCCAGAAAAAATCAAGAAAGATAAAATCTATGATCATGAGAAGACAAAGCAAGCCTAAAAACGCAGTCCTTCTCAAAGTCTTTAACACCGGTCACAATGTCAACCACACAACCCAAACAGCTGCAAATATAGAAAACTGGACTGAGCTTCCTGAGAAAGTAACAAATACCAACAAAAAAACTAGCGAAAAAGATCCTTCAAAAGCAAGGCTTCATGTCCGATTCTTCGCCAAGGATTATCCCAACCAACCAGAAAAAGGTACCCCACCACCTTCATCAGAGCTAGCTAACATTTTCAACTGCATAACAGACATGAGATGGTGGCAAACATGAGACAAGTCAACATGAGGTGATATCATCGAAGATCATCAAGAGGAATAGAGAAGAAGTCCGCAAGAGCAGTAAGATCATCAAGAAGACTACGCAAGCCAGGAAGAGAAGTCCTTCTAATAGCTTTCAAGACCAAGGACTTGTCTTCTGCCAAAAAGAAACGGGATTGAGCTTCAAAAAAACATGGCAAATATCAAGAAAACTAAACAAATAAAACCCTTCAAAGCACAAGGCTTCATGACCACTTCTTCACCAAGGATAATTCCAACAAACCAGAAAGATGAGGCACCACTCCCTACAACAAAACTACCAACTACCTTGACATGAGATGAATAACCTAAAGAAGACTAAACAAGTCGAGGAAAGATTTGAAATGATATTATAATCGAATGAAAATAAGAAAGCCTGAAAGAGCAGTCCTTCACATAACTTCCATGATAAGCCACTAGGTCAACAACGCTTTATGCATGGTGCTGCAAATAACGCAAATTGGATCAAGTTCCCAGAAAAAGCTGAAAACGCGTCAAATTAAAAATAAAAATAAAACCCTTCAAGGTTCAAGGCTTCTTGTCTTGCGTCTTCACCAAAGGATCATCCCAACAAACAGGAAAGAGGGGGAACTACAAACAACATGATGACAAATGAGATGACAAACCTAAAGAAGTCTAAGCAAATCAAATAAAACTCAACATGACATGAGATCAACAAGAACGCCAAGCAACCCTTGAAAACAGTCATCCTAGCATCCAAAACCAGTCACAACGTCAACCACAACTCTCACGACTAGCACATAAATCGAACTAAATTGAGCATCCAAAAAAAGTCAAATCAAGAAGGAAAAAACCAAACAAAAACCCTTTTAACTCATAAGGCTTCATGCCTGATTCTTCGCCAAAGGATCATCCCAAGAAACCCGGTCACATTGTCAACCACCACACAATAATGTCAACCACAACTTACAGGCTGCACATAAAGCGGAATAAATTGAGCTTCAAGAAAAAGTCAAAATGTCAAGAAAAAAATCCAAACAAAAAACTCTTCAAAATCACAGGGCATCATGACCATCTCGACAAACCCGGAAGGGGGGAACATCAACCTCCATCAGAGCTACCTAACATGTTCAACAGCATAACAAAGTATATGAAATGAACCTATAGCATACTAAGCAAGCCCATGAAAACAATACAGTTCATTCTTTTGAGCAAAGAAGAAACAAGTCGCGTGACAATATACTCTAAGATCATCAAGAAGACAGAGCAAGCCTGAAGATAAATCCTAATAGCCTCCAATACCGGTCGCAATGTCAACCATAAGACCTACATGTCGGAAAATAAGACATATTGGATTGAGTTTCCTGAAGAAGTCGAAAATGTAAAGGAAAACAACTAAACAAAAAGGAACCCCTTTAAAGGACAAGGCTTCATATCAGATTCTTCACTGAATGGATCTCCCAAGAAACGAGATGGAAGAGGAAGAGTGACCCCCCATTAAGGCATACCTAACACGACAGCATCATAACGAAAAATATGAGACGAAAAACCTAAGGACGACTAAGAAAGTATGAAAAGATAACATACGAAATGATATATTTAAGAACATCAAGAAGACAAAGCAAGCCTCAAAGACGGCCTTCCATAGCTTCCAAGGCCACACGCAACTCGTGTGACTGCAAATAATGCCTTGAGCTTTCATGAAAATCACAACTGTCACAAAGAAAACTATACGAAATAAGAAAATCCCTTTAAAGATAAGACTTTCTGATTCTGCACAAAAAATCATCCAACAAAAAGCCCTCTACGACTAAAAGGGCCTGAAAAAATAAGACATGAGATTATATATCTGAGAAGATCAAGAGAGATTAAGCGCAAGCCTGAAAAAGCAATCCTTATATAGCTTCCAAAATCAATCAGAAGGTGGACACAACACGCGCAGCTGCAAATAAAGCTAACTGGATTGAGCACACTCCCAAGAAGACTAAAAAGAAGATTATGAGATGACAAAACTAAAGAAGATTATATCTAAGATCGTCAAGAAGACTGAGCAAGCCTGAAAGAGCAGTCCTTCTCATTGCTTCCAAGCTTCTAAGGCCATTAATTAAGTCGACCACACTGCTGCAAATAATAACTAGATTGAGCTGAGCTTCCCAATGAAGCTTCCCAATGAAATCAGAAACATCAAGAAAGGAAACTGAACTTCAGAGTCCACAGCTAATTGCCCGATTTTTCACCAGAGAATATATCCACTGTTGATCAGAGCTACCTATCATGTTCAACAGGGTAACGGAAGATATCAGACGATGAACCTAAAGTAATATATAATCTGTCTAAGATGGTTAAACAATGACATGACCAGTAAAAACCTGCAACAAAGAGATAACAGGGCTATATGAAACTCACAAACATTGAAAAACCAGAAGACCTTGCTATGCTAAGAGTCTATATGCAAGTTCAATAGCCTAAAACACATAAATCTACGTAGACAAGGAGAAGAACCAATAGGCTATGAAAGTTCAGAGAAAAATAGCACTTGTGAAGTCGGCCCAATCCCCAGTCGAGGCCCTCTTGTTTTCAAATCCAGTCAGAAAGTTGTTTTCAAAATCCGGTGAGAAACTTTGAAGAAAACCCAATCAAGAAGGAAGATCTGAGAATCAAAACAATAATCACCGGGGAGAAACCCAACAATTTCCCCTTGAATCTCATCGACTTAAAAATCAGGAAGATGCAACCGTACGGACTCTTATCCTGCGGACATCCTGAAACATCTCCGGGACAAAACAGCATTCCAACGATGACGACCAACAATTCAGACACGGTCCTATACGATCATTCAATCAATAACTAAATATAACATCAACTAAAACATCTCCTTAGGGAAAAAAAAGCTCACAAAAATTCATCTCATTGAGAATCCAATTCTAGTTAATAAGGAGACCAGGCGATCCAACCGCTGACAGTGAAAGGCTATCTCGACAGCATCATATGTTTGCGATGATTCCATGAGGGAGAAATTTCAGGAGCAAACGGTAAAGAAGAAGATTTCAGGAGCAAACGGTAAAGAAGAAGATTCAGATTCAATTAGAAATCGAATACGAATTTCAACCAACGAATTCTCCATCAATTCTTCATCAATCAACACAGAGAAACAATATTCACAGGAGAAACGAAATCAACACAGACAAACAATATTCGAAGGAAACACAGAGACACGATAAGCGTGAATAAAATTAGATTAGGTCAGGGTTAGTATTTATAGGGAAAAGTTGAGAGAAGAAGTCGGTGGGCTACCATCTGGTCCGTTCTACATTTATCTTTTTCGCACGCGGAATTGACTCCGTACCGGATTCGACTTTATTTTTTTTGAAAACCAAATAACTTTCATAGAATTTAAGAGTTTGCAAGAATCGCAGAGACTACAATTTGAGGGGTTGGGCATCCGGTTACAATAACCAGATAAAAAATTAGGGATCGAAAAATCTAATTTAGCAAGCCTATCAGCTGGGATATTACTATTTTGTCCAATCAAATTAAATTTGCAACCACTGAAGAATCTCTTCATCTTCCAAATTCTTGAGACCAAAACACCCATTGTCGTTAGGTCATCTTCATCAGAGTGAATTCTTGCGATGCAAAGAGAAGAATCGAATTCAAAATTCACATCACCACTCCAGATCCTAGCAGATTCCTTCATACCCAAAAGAATTGCCGAGAGCTCAGCAAATTCCACCGAAGCTACCACACCAAGATCAATAGAAATTGCTGAGATTAAGTCACCGGTGTGATTCCTCATCACTATTCCAGCCGTTCCATGGCCAAGGCGAAATCCGGCATCCGTATTGACTTTCAAGACACCATTTTTAGGTTTAATCCACTGAATTGGGGGCAGTCCCTGGCAATTGGTAAACAAATCAATAGAGGAGGCTCTAGCAAATTCTTCCCAAAAGGTGACAAACTTTGTTGAGGATATGAAGTGACGAAGATCCGGCCCTGAAGATAGTGCTATTTCTCTCAAGCCATGCGAACCAGAGCAATAAGAAGAACAATTCTGCATTTGGGGTAGACTGGGTAGCAAAGCGAAAACAGAGATCCAAGAAGCTGTCAAAATCGGTGTCCACAACAGAATGGAATTCAGGGTAAGACTTCCACAGTCCTTTGATCCAGTTACATTTGAAAAAACAATGCTTCCAACTTTCAATATCAGTTTTGCAGATCAGGCATTTGCCGTCCGAGATATGTCTTCGCAAAAGGTTGGAACCAATTGGAAGTGAATCAGTGGCAAGCCTCCAGACAAAAGCTTTGACTTTAGGCGGTAGTCGGAGTGCCCAGATGTAACTCCAAGATTGCGAATTCGCTTTAGAGGTAGTGCCCTCCCCTTTGCTTTGCATTTGTAGTTGAAGAGACTATGCTAGCTTATAACCCGATTTAACAGTGTAATGCCCTTTCTTCTCATAGTGCCATATTAATCTATCAACATTGTTCTGTTGGCTAATAGGGATGCTCAAAATAGCATCAACTTCGTATGGTAGAAAGGTTTGAGTAATCAGAGGTAGGTTCCAATTTCCATTGTTTAGCAGTTAATCAACAGTTTGTAGATCACCGTGAGACCCAAAGGTAGAGACAGAAAACTGGGCTCCAAGGGTACCTCAGGTTGATTCCAGATGTTGACCGACTTCCCGCCTCTATATAGACCACCGAATTCCTTTAGAAAGTAAATCTGCGCTCTGCAAGTATGCTTCTCCAAAGATAAGAAGGCCTTGAGCCCAACTTGGCCAAAAGGAAGGTTGATTTTTGTGTGTACTTGTAGCGTAGAATCAAGCAACAAGAGAGAGGGTTAGTTACAATCTTCCAAAGATTGTTTGGCCATCAAGGCATGATTAAATTGACCTAGATCCTTGAACCCTAACCTCCCCTGAATCTTTGGTTTACACAAATTTTTCCTGTGAGATCCAAGCCATGAGTTTCCATTATTACTACTTTTCCCCACCGTAATCTCCTTATCATGACAATAATCTCATTAAGTAATTTCTTTGGGAGGAGAAAGCATTGCATCACATAGACAGGTATAGCCTGAAGAACAACCTTAATTAAAACCTATTTCCCAGCAGTAGTAAGGTGCATTGCCTTCCATCCATTCAGTTTTTTCCAGATCTTGTCTTTTAGGCACCTAAAAACATCATACCTTGATGTCCCAATCATGAATGGAAGACCAAGATACTTCCCTTTTGAGTTTCCAATAGGAATCTCCAAGGCCTGAATGATAGGGTTCTTGACAGTTTCATCCAGTTTGTTATTGAAGTAGATATTGGATTTGGATAGGTTCACCTTCTGACCAGATAGTAGCTCATAAGTCTTCAAGATATCCATAACAGCATTTGCATTACCTATGTCTGCCTTAGCAAAAATTATGCTGTCATCAGCAAACAATAAGTGGGATAAACTTGGGCCATCCTTCCCAAATCTGAAGGGGGTGAAACTACCACTAAGAATTGATTGCTTAATCAGTGCAGAGAAGCCCTCAGAGCAGATGATGAATAGGAAAGGGGATAAGGGGTCCTCTTGCCTAATACCCCTAGTAGGCCAAAACTTAGAAGAAGGTTGCCCATTGACAAGTACCTAAAAAGAAGCTGAAGAAACACATCTCATTATAAGTTTGATGAAACTAGGTGGATAGTTCATCTTAGTGAGTACAATTTCCAAATAGTGCCATTCCACCCTATCAAAAGCCTTCATCATGTCCAATTTAATGGCCATTTGGTTTTTCCCAAAGGTACCACTCCCACTAAGAGTGTGGAAAGCCTCAAAAGCTGCAATAGCATTGTCAGTTATCAACCTGCCTTTTTGAAAAGCACTCTGAGCTGGATCAATGATGGTCTCCAGAGTCTTTTTGAGCCTGTTAGCCTGAACTTTGAAAATAACCTTGTACACTGTATTGCTCAAACTGATAGGTCTAAAGTCTTTGAGAGTAGAAGCCTGCTGGATCTTAGGGATTAGAGAAATAAGGGTATCATTAACATCAGAGAAGTCCAATCCATTATTGAGGACATTCAGAAAGAAAGGGAGCAGGTCAGTCCTATAGAGTTGCCAATGCTTGTGCAAGAAAATGGCCTGCATACCATATGGACCTGGACTCTTCCTTCCAGGCAAGCTCCTTAGAGCTTTGACAATCTCATCTTCAGTGTAAGACTCCTGGAGATAACAACTTTGTTCATGGTCAATCTGATTGAAGGGTAGGTTTCCTATCAAAGCATTCAGACAGCTTCGGTCAATGGTACCTGCACAAGAAGTGAAAAGGTTCTCATAGAAATCCTTGGCAAAGGCTTTCATGCCAATTTGATCAGCAATGGTTGTTCCATCTTCTGCAATTAGGGATTTAATCATGTTCTTTGTGTGTCTTCTAGAGGCCTGAGTGTGGAAGAAAGAGGTGTTCCTATCTCCGGATGCTAGCCAATTACACCTACCCCGTTGTTTCTAGAAATCTTCTTCCATATTTAGCAAGAGATCAAGTTTCTGCATAACAGTTTTTTCCTCACAAATGTCAAAGTTGTCATTTTGCTGCATTCTTTGTAGCTTATCCTGTAGTTTGCTGATCTTCTTACCAAGTTCCCCGTACTTACTGAAGCTCCAGGAGTTAAGAGAGTCCCTAAATTTCCCAATGCCTTTGGAAACATCATGAGCATGAACATGGTGAGAGAGCTCCCAAACTTCCTTAGAGATCTTAAAACACTCGTAATCTTGAAGCCGTAAGGGTCAAATCATGGATTGAACTCTTAGTGCTCTTATTCTTCCATATGAAAGAACAATCGAGATTAGAATGGGGATGTGATCACTCCTAGCAAATGGATAAGTGAGTGGATCGTGAAGTTTGGAAACATGTTGATCCAGAATTGTTTGCCACGGCTCTATCAAGTCTAGCCTTAACATTTCCATTAGGTCTTCCATTGTTCCAAGTAAACCTTGCTCCGTGTAGCCCAAATCTCGAAGGTCACAAATATTTAGAGCATTTCAAGTTTTCCATAAGGTGTCTAGGCCTAATAACAGCTCCTGTTTTTTCTTTGACATGAAGAACTTCATTAAAATCACATGCACAGATCCAAGGAAGAGTTGAAGAAGTAAATAGTCTCCTAAGGAGATCCCAAGAAAAAAGCCTTAGAGTATGATCGGGATTTCCATAAAAGCCAGTGAAACGGAACACTTTGTTATTGTAAGTGATTGTGGAGTCAATATGACCAAGAGAACTAGTAACAATTTGGACTGAGGTGGAGTCATTCCATAGCAAGGAGAGTCCTCCTCTAGTTCCTACACTAGGAACATGGTAACCAGAGGCAAACCCTAATTTTATTCTAACATTGTTCATTGCATTAACTGATAATTTTGTTTCAGAAAGAAAAAGCAGAAAAGGAGAAGAACTTCTGACTAGGCATTTGAGGCTAGGAACTGCCCTGGGGTTGCCTAGGCCCCTGCAGTTCCAAGATAAGAGATTCATGGTTCCTGATGGTGCTGCAAAGCAGACTCCACCAGGTTTTCAGTGATTTCCTTCCTTGTTTTTTTGGTGATGCTTCCCCATCATCCTCTTGCTTCCTCTTCCCCAGGCAGGATTCCAAGTTAGTGATGTCACTTAGAGGCCTGTTTGTTTCCTGTTTCAGTCTTTTGAAAGTTTTCTGGGTATTGGTTAGGTTGCCTTGTGGTTCTGGATTTGGTATGGCTTGATGGTTTGGAGTAAAGATGGTTTGGATGCTTTTGGTTTGTTTAGGTGCTTGGTTTCTGTTTTCAAAATTTTCAAAGTTGCAAACAAGTGCACTCATGCATCGAGCTTAGAGTTTCGTGAAGAAAACCGCAACTGCTGGGGATGTTGATTTGGTTTGGGGGTGGGGTGGCTGTGTTTTGGCTATAAGCTAAAGGTCTTGGCTGGTTTGACTATTTTTTTTTCAGGAAAAGTTGGGTGCTGAGCAGGATTAGGTGTGGGAGAGAGAGGTTGGACAGAGACAGGTCTGAAAAGGTATTTTTGTCTTTTGTGCTTTTCCCTAGACTTTGAGATTTGTGTGTACTAGGTTCTGGGATGAGGGCGGAATCTTTTTGCAGTAGGGCCTGACTTATGGTAGGGATTTTTGATGTTGACAATTGGAAAGTAGGATTGGCTTTTTTAGGAGAGTATAGAGGCTGGAAAAGTATTTTTGTCGTTTGTGAGGTTTGGGGAGGAGTGCATACTAGGTTGAGAGGCATTGGGTTTTGCGTTGGGAGAAGGACATGAGGTGCTTTTTCTGACATGGAGGGTTGGTGGTTGGGGTGGGATCAGCAGGTTTGACTTCTGATTTTTTGAGACTGGTTCAAATTTTTTTGGTTGGGGGGAGTCTTGGTTCAATGGGGGGCCGGTTTGGAGCTCCATGTCTAAAGGCCTAATCTCTTTCACAAGCTTTGTACCTCCTGTAGCATTCAACCAAGATCCAAACTTGAAGGCTTTTTCGTCGTCTTGATTGAACTCTTCTGAACTTGGGGACAAATCCTGGAAGTGTGACCCATTAGACCACAGTAATAACAAAAAGAGGGTAACCTTTCATATTGGAACAGAGCTTTTAGGGGTGTTGTTTTTTGAATAACCCCATCATCTTCCTCCAGGAGAATGGATAGCATCTGTGGAAGAGATTTCACCAGATTAACTGTTGTCCTTAACCGGAACATCAATTGATTGGTACCGATTTCTTCTCTAATCTGAATAATGCTACAATCTTTCAGTGATGAGGCAATCTTTTTGCCTACCTCCACCGTATAAACATGGATGGGCAGACCCCATACTTGAACCCAAAAGGGGGTTTCTTGAATATCTAAGGAAGCTGAGTTTAGGCTCGGTCTCCATTGCTTGAGGACTAGAAGAAAGTTATCAAAACACCAAGGACCATCATAAAGGACTTTCTTCAAATCTTCACTTTTCTCGAACTGAAATTGGTAGTAATTCTTGCTTATCTTGATAGCTTTAAATAGGGTAGTTGACCAAGATTTTTCCATTGCAGGCCTTAGATTGTTGGTTTGAAACTTCCTTAATAGCTAGAAATTTTCCCAACAAGCTATTAGCTCCTTTTGAACTCCTTCTTTAATGTCTATGCTTTTTATGCTTGTAATAAAGGTTGTTCTTCTTCATCATGCAGGCTTAGCTTAGTTAGAAGGAACTGAATATCCTTCTTGTCCATGATGGAAGCAGGAGGGAGAGAAACTGAGACGAAGGTGAAGGTTGGAGGAGGTAAGAAAGGAAAAAGAAAGAGGCAAGAGGATTGACCAAGAAGGCCAGGAGAACCAGAAAAATGGTGGAGGAACTCTTCTAGAGAGAGGTTGGAGCTCTCATAGAGAGAGAGAGAGATTACCCGGATTCGACTTTAAGAAACTTTTTTCTTAATGTGCATATCCTAAAATAAAAATAATAAAAATATTTCTATAATAGTAAAAAACTCGATGCACGGGATAAAAATATAAATATTTAAAATATAATTGTTTATAATATGATAATATTTAGTTAGAGATGCAATGCCATATTATAGAAAACTTTAATAATGGGTCATGTATTTATACATTAGATTGGTTATCTTATGAAAAAAAAATACTTTTTCCGTTTTTTTTAACTATCATATTTGATATAATTTTTTGGATGAACATTGTCACTTTTTCGCTTAAGGTTAGTCATTTTTTGGATAAACATGGACATCAAATATGACAGTTAAAAAAACAGAGGGAGTACTATTTTTGCTGAGGAATCAGGACCATAAAGTCTTGGTTCGATTCCCAATGAAGCAAAAAGTGTGTTATAGTTTGCGACCGTTTCAGTCAAAAATATACTATTTTAAGTGAAGACCTCGTGAAAAAAAATATTTGTTTTGACTCAAAATAGAAAACAACTCAAGTAAGGAACATGATCATATATACCCTTTAATTTTTTCAACAAGAAATCATACATAATCCTCAATCCCTACCCACAACCTCCCTCTTACCCATCCTTACCACCGTCCACCATCTTCTGGCCTCGCCTAACCCCACCCCTCGCCCCAAATTATCCCCCAACCCTACCAAAAAGCCCTAAATTTTCTTTTAGCCCTAAACCTCCCAAAATATATTTTATAAGAAATCATAAACCACCCAACATTCCCTAACAGACCGACAACGCTAGACTCATTTATTCCTAAACACTACCTTCCCTCGCCCTCATCTCGAACACCCTTGAATTTTTCCCCCATACAAAATTTCATAAATCTCTTCATCATCGACACTCTCCTCACTTATCTTCTCCATGAAAAATAATATGTTTACGACTTATACGTTCTTTAAAGTTAAATATATTCATAAAATAAATTGTTTAGTTTTAAGGAATAAATATCATTGATATATCTAAATTTAGTTAAATATGCATGTATAAGATTTGAAGCACCGATGTGTAGGATTACAAAAATAAGTTAATGTAGGATGTGACATTACTTTAAATCTAAATTTAAGTTAGATAATGTAGCTATTTCTCAAAATTTAAGGTTGTATTTGTTTTGGGTTGGAGTTTTTTTTGGTAATGATTATAAAGTTAAAATGTTTTCTTTGAAATTTGTGTAGATAAATAAATAATTGGTGAGAGAAATTGAAATAAGGTAGTAGAATGAATAAAATAATGGTAAAAATGTAATAAAGTAGATAAAGTGAAATAGTAAGAGATGATTTTATAATAGTAAGAAATGATTGTTGATGTGATTTAAAAAAAAAAACTCTAACCCAAAACCTGAAAACAAACAAGGGCATAAGTGTTCCGAGTACGATATTGCCATTTTTTTGTCATCGCGTCAGTTTTTAATGTGACAATTTGAATATTTATCAAAACTAAAATAAATATATTGATAGAACATTAGTAAATGCACGGTCGATATGTGATACCGTTTAACAAAATTGGCGATTGCACTACAATTTCTATTGCAATTATAGTAGATTTTTCTCTCATATACAATGTAAAAGAATTTAAAAAAGAGAGAGAGAATGAAATGTGTCTCCTACCCTATAAATAAAAAAAAAGATTTATCATGTAATAATATATTTTGGATTGTCTATTGATATTGATTGATTCTGATTGATCTTTTGTAATATTACGATTCTATTCATTTATTGTATTCAGACCCAAGAATGTACAATAAATACCACTTATACCATTGAAATAATACACATGCATTTTTTCTTCTTCTCTACACTTTGTATTACCTCTTGTTCTTCCTCTTATTATTCTCTAGTTTTATAAAACGTTATCAGCACGAGTCTCTACGCAACTACTTTAAATTGATTCAATCAATTTTTGCAACTTCTTTGTTTTGATTCAATCAATTTTTTCTCATTCAAAAGAAAAAGAGTTTAGGTGTGGTAAAATTCTAAACATTGAATAATACCATCAAAAGGAACAGAAGATCGTGGAGATCCATTACATGACTCATGGAGACCGATTCTTATTTTCTCAACTAAGACATCTCGCAAAAGGGAAGTAATTTTTACATTATTTAATCATAATGCATATTTTTATTTTATGATTATAAAGTTGTCATTAATTTTATTTAAGTGGAATTTTATTAATTATTTTGACTTTTCTGTTTAAAGGAATCAGATCCATTTTTTATCATCACGATAACGGAAACTGTGTTGGTGATGCTATTATGCATTTTTGTTTTATGATATATACTTTTTGGTAAATTTATAATACCAATAATATATGATAATGATATAATATTGATTTTGTGCATCTTGATAACATCAATACAATGATGGGTCAAGTCAATCGATTTGATATGAGCCCTGAAGGTCGAAGTTCAGATTATGGAAATATGTATATGATCACGTGACGATGATTAATATTTGAAACGAGCATATAATAATGTAAGTCCATACGAAAAAATAAAAGCTCGAATGTGAGGATGATTAATATTTGTAACGAGCATATAATGGACCGTAAGTCCATATGAAAATATAAAGCTTCGAAAAAAGTGAATATGAAATTCACATAAATGGACATGTCATAAAGTGACGAAAGTGAATATGAAATTCAAAATAAATGCCGATATGTTGAATACTCACGCTGACATGTCATTTAAAGAAAGAACCGAGGACAAGAAGTCCATTGAAAATGATATGTCTCTACGAGTGATCATATTCGGATATAATACGTTCTCAATATATCATGAGATTTTCATGATCACCGCTGAGAAAATAATTTAATCGCTTTTACAATGATGATATGCTCACGCAAGCAATATCAATTAAAGTGATTCAGGTATATATGAAATTGGTTATGATTTTGTATCATGAATGAAAAATAATAATCCACTCAATGTGGAATTATAAAAACAAATAATGAGTCATCATTGATATGACAAATGAGTCCTCATCAAATTATGACAGTTCATTCCTTATAAAGAATGTGACTCAGTTTATAAATATTTGGTTATGGTCGTGGAGGAGGACGTTATTGATATAGTCCTAATAAAAATATTTCAAACGATTGATACAATAATAATGATAAGAAATGAAATGATATTTAGAAGATCAAGTCACACATCATAATTGATGGTAATATTGAGAAAGTCATTTTATACGATGCATCAAAAATTTAGCATCGTTTGTGGTAAATGAATAAATAAATTGGTTTCATGTCTTGGCCAAGTTTTAATACGGCCGACATTTTTATAATAATGAAAAAAATTCCATAGTCATTTAATATTGCATCATGCGGAAAATTATTGTAATTTTGTTTTTGTTTTAGTATTTCCCATTATAACGCTTAATTTGTATAACAATCATATAATTTAGGTAATCATACTGTTGCTTGATATTAGCAATAATGATATCATGATTGCTTATCAGCAGATTATAATCATTGTTTTTTTTAGTAAGTATATTATTTTTTGATCAATCATATATTAATTACATACAATTAGATTTGTTTGATTGTTAGATTAATTAACCACCATTCAACCTTTTGTTTTAGGGAGTTATAACCATCATACATGTCATAATCTTGGTAAATAAAATCATCTACGTAGTTGTACTTTACATGATTGATGACAAAATTTGTAGTCATAATTGATATCTGTGTTTGATGAAAAAAAGATACTTGCATAGAACATTTATGGATTGAGATAATGTCTAGTTATTCATTTTTGTTTTACCATTTACAAATATTCAAATTTAATAATTAATTGATTGATTAAAATGGTACAAATGGATATGTTTTGATATTATTTATAAATCGATTGATTGGCATCATTTATATTTATGAATGCCTATGTACTTTTTTAGTTTTTATTTTTCAGAATATCTTAATTTTTGTTTCTTCCCAAATGAGAGATTTTGAGATCCCCATTAAGGGAAATGATGACGAAAATGCTTGTCTCATTAATAGTGCGACAACGCACATCATGCTGAATAATAAAGGGAATTTTTAAAATATGAGAGAAATAAATATTAAATGCAATAGATGCAAATGCTATATTAATAAGGCTTTTAAAGAGCCATTGGAACAAAATTGTTCAAAATAAAGCATTATGCTCTCCCGAGTTTCAAATTAATTTTAATGAGTTTTAATGATATCTGTAAAATTGGATATCATATCGAGACTGAAATACTTGCATTAAATACTATTTTCTTGAAGAAATGTGTAACAGCAATATGTTTGGAAATGATGAGATAATTCCAATCCGAGAAGAGAATGTGATTGATAATGTATTAGAACAATGATATATGTTTCGTATCATACAAAATGCATCATTTTGTTGCATGAAGTGAACGTGTATAAATGAAATTCTTCAGAACTATTTCCGAAACAAGTAAATACGGCCGTGCTCGAAGAGTGATGAGTGCCTTGAAGGGCGTAATTTGAAACACGATCAGTGTTAATTATCGTAAGCGTGCATCATATGTTTATGACAAATTTATAATGATGGAAAAAAATCCACCAAAAGTGGTTGGCGATTATAGAAAATTGGTACAACCCGTATACAATAATGAGATATCGGATGAAGTAATTGACCGTTAAAATATTAGTCTCTAAAAGATATTATCTGAATTGCCCCGTTATTAAAATATCAAAAAAGTTTGTTGATACACGTATAAGAGGATCTCATATTCTATTGTAAAATCCGACGCGGTTTATTGCAACTATTCTGTATATCGATGGTGATAAAAGTATTGTCCAAGATTAACTGGATGAAAAATCAATGTAATAAATTATATCTTGTGCCAAACATTATAATATAAAAGGACTTGAAGTTCAAATCTGAATAGTCGTGATTGAATCACGTAATACACATAATAGTGTTGACACAATTTACTAGGAGAATTAAGAGCACTAAAACGAGTTATCAATTATGAATGTTATGGTAATATAGAAGTCTTGGAAGGACATGTCCTAAAATAACTATATAGCATGTTAATATATGGGACACAATAAGCATAGTCAGCCTCATGAGGGGGAGAAAACGAATATGAAGTTCATTATATTATGTTGTTTTATCGAAACCCCTAAAAGAATTTGAAAAATTATTTGAAAGATTCTTGAAGAATCTGAAATCACATAGTGTATTAAACGCATTAACCGTAGGATAGATATTGTTTTAGAAAATCTCAAAGAATGAGATATTTAATAAAATGACTATGTTTTAGATGTGTAAATCGCTTGAAGTGAATAAAGAGCATCAAGGTGTAGCTCGATGCAACATATTTGATGAAGATCGATTCTCGGCATTAGGGGAGATAAAGAAAATCTCAATTTAGAATAAAAGAATGCCGATAAATTTTAACAACATAAACGATCTTCCACGCAACAGTTTAACTGACCTGCGAAAATAATCTTACTTGTAGTATTTAACAAGTAATTTTCCAGATGCCTTAATTGAATAAAAGAGTGACCATTTATAAATGCACCAAAAAGCATTATTCTTCTACGACGGAAATGTAGAAGACCAATCAATGTAAAGATAAAAATCCACGGTAAATGAATTCATAGTAAGTCACTCATGAATACTATTAAAGTGATTCGTCTTGGAGACGAAAACCCCAAATAAAATCGCACGTGCATCAAATGATTAAATATTGGGGTTGCGGAACAACCAATCCATACGTTAATGAGGAATTTATGTATGCTAATAACGAAGGGAGTTATTATTTACACCCCACAAAATCTACTCATACACCACTATACACACTACACCACACCTAATAATCCAAATATACTTTTGCACCACACTTAAATTACAATATTTTTATTTATTTATTTGCACCACATACTTAATTACAATTTTGCCATACCTACTTACACACCCCATTTATATCAAATTCCCACTCCAAAAATATATTACAAAAAGGTCCCTAGCTTTATATATCATACTTACTTCATCTTCATATCATACTATCATCTTCATCCTTTAAACTAGTGTAGAATTTTTCCATCCTCGTTCTTCATTCATCAAACCCTACTTTTGTTCATAAACTCCATCTTTAATCATCAACTCCATCATCCTGAACTCACTGCCTTTTTTTTTCTGGTAGGTTTAACTTCAAATTCAAATCCGCCATTTAATACTTTAATGTCCATCCAATACAATGAAGCTATGATCTCTTAGAAAAATGAATCAAATTTAAAAAATATAATTAATTGAACAATAAAGGATTGGATGTGAATCATTGGATTATTTCAGGGAGCACACTGTATATGGAACAATGAATCAAATATTCATGCCAAAATCACCAAAGATTCATGCCCTCGTGATCGTAACTCCCAAATTCTTTCCCCGATCCCCACTTCAAAGTTGGCCTCTCATCTCGTAAAGCCAAAACACCGCTTCAATTATATCTACTCGCTATGCGCGATGTGGAGCTTTTGTTTACTAGTCATATATAGCAGCTCGGGATTCATCGCTTTCATAAAGTTGTGGTGTAAAATACTTGCACACATTCCGGTCGGGTATGTGATGTAGGTGGGATGTTCTTTGGGCTTCAGATTGAGCAGATAATGAGAAGGTTAAAAGTTGTGATTACGGATGTGGAACAGAGATCTGAGTTTACATGGAGTTGAAACCCAGCCATGGGAAAAATATTAAAGAAGGAAAAAGCGTGACTTTTAAGGTCAAGAAAAAATAGAAGAGAAGGGTAAATTTGTCACTCCGGTGTAAATAGCTTTGGGTTGTAAGTATTAATTATAAAACTTGGGATTAGTAAGATTCCATTGGTAAAAGTGTTTTTTTTTTCATAATCTAAATGTGGTGTATAGGTAGAATGTAGGACCCGTAATATAAATGGTGTGGTGTATCAAAAAGTTTTTATTTATTACAAACAATGGTGTGTATGGGTAGAATAAGTGGGGTGTAAATAAAGCACCCCAATAACGAATTAGCAATGAATTTTGTTGGAGAAATTTGTAATAAAATATCATATTCGTCGACGACATATTTGCCTCATAATTTGCTAATAATCTATTAACAGAGTGTCTAAAATACTCGGACTATGTAAAAATGAAATAAGCAATTGAGGTTGAGTCTGAATTGGAAATATTTGTTTGTTAATGATCAAATATATTCTTCCATTATAGATAATGTTATGTTTCGCTAACTAATATATCTGGCAGTAACTTTGAGTTTTCATTTGTCATTACCGCATATTTATTGGTCGGTGGACATTAATATTGATGTGAAAGTCCTTGGTGGATTTCAAAAACGAATTAATATGACAATCGCAACATGCATACTGTTACGTTAAAAATGTCGTTAACATTCATGTTGAATGTAATCCTATTGAGGAAGGGATATACCTCGTAAGGGCGTTGAGAATTGTTTTTGCTTTTATTGCTATAAACTTTTGTTTTGAAAAAGTAACTCAAACTTAATGTCATGAATTTATAGCACTACGATGTGTAGGAGTGGAAATATATGCATGCGGATTGTGATTGTATTACTTTCCCTATTGTTTTTATAATTATAGTGATGACTGGGTTCCATGTGTTGCACGAATGAGTAGTGGGTATGACAGTATTTAGCCCATACATTCAATTATCTACATAAAGTCTAGTAGATATATATGGATATACAAATTACGCTTTAGTAATAATCTAGAAGAATTGTTCACTAAGATCATTCCTACATCTGTTCTGGAGAAAAATGTTTTTATAGTACTGGAATGCGTACATAAGGAAAATTGTTGTTGTCAGGGGGATCAAAAACTTCAAAACTATTTTAAGAATTTGGTCTTAATACCAATGTATGTACTCTTTTTCCCTTTAACCAAGTTTTTCCCACATGGTTTTCTTAGTTAAAGGTTTTAACGAGGCAAACAAAGGTAACATGTATTACGATATGGAATGAACTATTTACCCTGCTCTAGTTTTTTTTTCCCATTGGGTTTTTCTAGCAAAGTTAATAGTATACTTACATATACGCTACGTGTACTACAATTGAGAAAATCAATTAAGTTGTTTACTCATTGAAACATTGTCTATATGAGAACGAAAATAATCCAATCAGTATTATATGAAGACAATGCATCTTACATATCTCAATTGAAGTGAAATTATATTAATGGGGATTAACTAAACATATTTCAAATTATGTTATTCTTTACTCATTATTTTTAAAATAGTTGAGAGAATAATGTACAGAAGGTCCAGTCAAGCGACAATGTAGTAGATTAATTTACCAAGACATTATTGGCTGCAACATTTGAAAGACTGGTGAAGAGCATTGGTATGTGGCGTTTGAAGGATTTAGATTGATGCTTGGTTCAGGGGGAGTAAATCAAACACAGATAAATATATACTATTTTTCCTTAACTAAGATTTTTTCTCATTAGGTTTTTTTTAGTAAGGCTTTTAATTAGATATCATATCTCTGCTTGCTTAACAATAGACATCAAATGGGAGTATTATATAATAATATATTTTGATCATTTATCGATATCGATTGATTCTGATTGATTTTTTTTATAATATTACGATTCTATTCATTTATTGTATTCACACCCAAGAATGTATTATAAATACCCCCTTATACCAATGAAATATTACACAAGCAATTTTCCTTATTCTCTACACTTCGTATTTCCTATTGTTCTTTCCCTTATTATTCTCTTAGTTTTATAACAAGTTTAACATATTTCCTTAAAAAAAAGATTAACTTAGTGCCATCTAACATCTGCACTCAAGAAAAAAAATAACATGAACAGGAGAGAAAGAAAGGGAAATGTCTAAAAGATTCGAGGCATATATACATGATTAGGGGTGTAAATAATCCGAATCGAATCAAACTTTTTTCTATCGAGTCGAGCAACTCCTTAAAGAAAGGGCTGCTCGAGTTCGTTCGAGCCCTAATTCGGCTCGATTATGCTCGATAATATTTCGAGCACTTCCGAGCCGAATTTGAGCTTGAGCTGCTCGTTTATTTAAAGCTCAAAATACACAGTCGACATAAACAAGAATAGATCATTACATCACATTTATCCAAATTCAAGTTGAAGCCATCAAAGTCTAAAGAATTCATCAACGTTCAAGTCACAAGAGTCATAACCAGCAAGGCAATTCCATATATAGTTGTCAATACAAAAGGTACACAAAAAGGACTCCCTAGCTAATTACATCCGGTGGAGTTATATCACAAGCAGAATATATTTTCTTCAATCTTCATGATATCTTCGATAACAAAAGAAAACTCCAGGTTTTGAAAGATCATGGACTTGATGCCTGTAGAGAAAATGAGTACAATATCCTAAACTGAATAATAATTAGGGGTGTAAAATGAGCCAAGCCGCTCACGAGCGGTTCAAAGTTCGGTTCGTGAAGGCTCGCTCAATAAAGATTTTATCGAGCTCGAGCCTAACTCGAGCGAATCTTTATAATAAACGATCCGAACTCAAACAGTGTGAAGCTTGATTCGAAAGGTTCGTGAGCCTTATCGAGCTTTTTATTATCTTTATCTATATATAATATATATATAGAGGAAGGGATTTAACCCAATTACCCAATTGACCCGTTCAATGACCCGTTTTATAAGAAGAAAAAAACATATATATCAACGAATAATTAAGAAATTAATGCAAAATTTTTGAAATAAATGTCCTGCGTTATTTTTATTTTGAAATGAATGTCCAATCTACCAAAATCTCCACGTTCACTCCCAAATGAATCATTATTAAATTAATGCAATTTTTTTTTTAAAATGTCCTCCTTTATTTTTATTTTCAAATGAATGTCCAAACTACTAAAATCTCCACGTTCCTGTTTTTTTATTGTTTTTTTTAATTTGTTTGTGCTTTTATTTTTGACCATTATATGTAGATTTCATTCCAATGTTTTGATTTTCATTTCAATGTTTTGCTGAGGTGGGAAATTGTGTCATTTTGAAGCTTTGGCTCGGGTAATTATTTTTAGCATGAATCGATTTTTGTTTACTTTCTTGAATTTTTGATCTTGATTAGTTTTTTTTCCCAATCAATGTTGTTAATTTTTTTCTCCGAAGAACTCTCTCGATTCTTGATTCTTGATTCGTGATGCTCTACTGCTTTGTTTGTTCGTATGATGGATGCCGAATGGATTGGTTGATCATGTCGATCATAAATGGATGTACTCTTGAAACTCATGCTTCTATTTCAACCAATCTGTTTATTTTATCACTGATTTTGCTTTATTATTTCTAGAGCAGATGGAGGTATGTGCATTCGATCGAACACGAGACAATAAAAGAGCGTATACTTTTATTCACTCGCTCGCAGGAGGCTTCTGGCATGTTCTTGCTGGATTGACGATTGATATATTCTTCGGGTATGTATGTCGGTTGATATAATTGATAATTTGTGGGGTTTATAGTATTGCTCGGCTAATCCTAACATCCAGCAGATTGGATTAAGTGAAGAGTTGCATCTGATGTGGTTTATATAAATTACAAAAAAGATTATTTTGTTACTCTTCTACCTCTGGTATTTGTCATATCCGAGACTTTGAATTTTGCAATTCCTACCTTAATTCTCTCGACCATTATAGATTTTATTTTCTATTTCATTGATAGAATCTTACAGAGTTTTTTATCCCAACAAAATTTACTTACAAATTTGAGTTGATTCTTACTTACAAATTGTCTTAACATATTTGATGTAAGCCTGTAACATGTCTTTTTTTTAAAAGAAAATTAGAATTGTAGAAGAAAAAGGTGTGAAATAATACGCATTGTGTATGTAGATAGTAATATTAATGTGATTTCTTTTAGGGAAAGGAGAAGGATATTTTTATTCAGGGCGGCGATGAAATCGAACCCTGGTTCCCGGGAATTGCAATGGCATGTACCACTAGGACTAGGATGGATCTGATTCCCAATTTACTGTGACCCAAGTCTTCATGAAAAATAGGCCTGATGGAATCAATTTACGGCAATTTATTCACATTATCTTATTGTCTATTGGTATGAATATGATTCGGGAGCTTTTTGGTTTCTGATTTGGCATTGGAAATCTTTTTTATGAGAGCTTAATTAGGTGCCATGCTTCTTCTTCTACTGATGTGGTTTGCTTTTCAGGAGTTACTTTGTGTTCGACATATTCATGAGTGTGACAATTGTACAACAGATGTACACCATCCTTGCAGGCAATGCATTTATTTTTGGTTCCTGGTCGACAGAGTGAGTACTAAAACTTAATGATACCCATTTTTAAATTAGATGTATAACTAATTTAAAATGGGTTTTTAAATTAGTAATAATTTTTAAAAGGGGTTAAACAAATGTATAACTATTATTTCTATTGTTGTTTTAGTGGAGATATCATATAGATATTCAAGAAAGAGTATCTGTATTTGGGCCGGATGTGACCTCGGCATTGGCAATGTACCGCTATATGTTATATAGTTGTTCGCTTTGAAATCTCTTCAAACATATTCTTGATAGATGCTCGATCCTCGATGGATTTCCTCCGGAGTGATTATGATGGGGAAAAATATTCATGGGTGATTTGGATACATCATTTGTTGTGATAAACAATTGGTTTTCACGGTGGTTATAGCTATTTCCAAATCAACCAGAGTTGCTATCTCGGATGTGTTAATGCAAGAATATTTCATTTTAAAATTATTTGCACCGGTGCAATGTAAGTCATAAACCCGTGCATAATGCACGGGAAATGAGAAAATAAGTACTATTTTTGAAGATCCGAGAGTTGCTATCTCGGATGTGTTTATGCACCGGTGGTTGGGATGAAGTCAAATTTTCAAATTATAGAGTTACAAATATTAAGATTTGATGAAATCTATAATTTTGATTCAAATTTGAAGAGAATAAATATCGGTCATTTCTGGACTTACATTGAACCGTGAAGTTGAGTGACAATTGTATTTTTTTTTTCGAGAGATTTTATGGTGCAATGTTCGTAAGAAAATTGTACCAAGTGGCAAGTGGTATATATTATAGCTTTTTATTTTTGCTCTTTTTCACATGATACATTTTTATCATATGCGAGACGTAAGAAATGAAATGTGGTAATGTATGTCACTTGGTACAACCTTCATACAACGGTTGTATTGTAAATTGTCATTTCTCAATAGTAAATGTTATGGGGTTCATTAGCATATCTCAGGTGAAGTGTGAAATTTTATTGTGCATTGTTTTGGTTCCAAACCTTTTTCCCGAACTACATATTTCCGCAGTAAGAATTATTCTGGCTAGATGGTTGATTGATATACCATGTTTTCAATTATTTCACATTTTTTTCATAGTTTATTTTATTTTATTGTTTGGGGGGAGGGGAAGGGGGCAGATGAGGGGGTTGGAATTTTTTTATCAGGGGCATGGATGGGGATTCGAACCCAGTCAATATCAAGAAGTGCAATAGCCTTTACCATAGTTTACATATAATGCTTAGTTTGATTCTTTTCCCTTTACTAACTTCGTCATGTTACTTCACGTGTAAGGAAGAATCGAGTATATCTCATTATGGGGAATCGGTGCTTCAAGCATTTTCCCTCTAATTTCATCGTGGGACTATGAACAAGTTATATTAGGATGCAATCAAGTAATCCATTTTTAGGGTGGTTCATAATTTTTTTCAAAGTAAACTTTTTTTCACAGTCCAAAATATTCTTCTATATGATAAATACAGTGTTTTTTTATAGGGTTTGTGGAACACAATTCGTATAATGTCCCTTTACTCCTGATATAAAGTAGTTGAGTTATTTTTAGTTAACTATTCAAGTTTCGATATAAATAGATTTGTTTTACTGTGCATCATGCACATGTTTTTGACTAGTATATATATATATATATATATATATATATATATATATCAGGAGAATGGCCTTCAAGGAGACAGGGAAAAGATACAAATCTATTATTTTATTAGAAGAATTTTTAGGAGTTATTTTCACATGAAAATACATTCTATCTTCAAATCACTTTGCTGGGTTGTGTAAAGATATCACTGTATTTTTTGCCTTTTTCATAGAGGAAAAGGAAGACTCGTTTTATCCTAGTTAGACCATTTCACTTGCCCCTAAATAGTCTTTTAGGAGAGTGTTACTAAAAAATTTCCTACAATCAATGTTCTTTTGTCCGCTGAAGATGAAGAGATGTACCTCGAAATCCTTCAAAATTACAAGGTTGTATTTTCTTGGGCATGCAAAGAGATTCACGGGCTTGACCCGAAGGTAGATGTCCATCAGTTGTATGTAAAGAAATGATCACTCCCTGTAAAGCAAGCTCAAAGAAGGTTCATACCAGGCCTTAAACCACTCCTAGAAACATAATTCAACAAGATAAATTCAACAAGATAATTGAGGCATGCTTAATCTGTGAGGTTAAATATCTAGTATGGATCTCGAGCATTGTCCTCGTGAGAAAGGAGAATGGTTAGATTCACATATGTGTGGATTTCTGAGACATAAACAACATATTCCCAAAGTGTGACATCTTTTTTCCTATCAGTAACTCATGGTAGATGAAACCGCATGCTATGAGGTGATATCCTTTATGAATGGATCATCACGATATAACTAAATTTGGATGGAACCCGAAGATGAAGAACTTAGTGCATTTTGGACACCTAAGGGGATTTACTGTTATAAAGTGATGCCTTTTGGTTTGAAAATTTTGGGGTCAACTTATCAACATGCGATGAATAAGATCTTGTCAGTTTAGTTTCCTAAACCTAATTGAGTTGGACCGGATCCGAACCTAACAGGTCATTACCTATCTATTTTTTTATGTAAACCTTTTTTTTTCTTTTTTTTTAAAACAAAACATTTTAATAAAAAATTAAAAGAAGGTTCGTACATGCCGTATAATGGCCCTCCCCTTATACCAAAAGACGTTGACGAAACATGACCCTATCTCCTTAAAACCTATGGTTGGTGACGATTCCAAAAATCGCCTAAATGATATCTAGGGTTCTTTCTCTAGTGATAATCTAATGGTACTCCTAGAATACAGAAAAACAATAAAAGAGGGGGTGTTTTGAGATGTTTTAGACTGCACTTGATGGTGATCAAGCTGCCTACGTATCCAATGCCCGGATTGGAATCAAGTCTTCGCAGTTCCTTAGGGATCGTTTATATAGAGGGACTCATGCCCTAGACTTAGCGTGTGGCATATCCATGGTGGATATTGATTGGCGTGTTCCCTAAGAAAAAGGATTATGATTGGTTGATCTCCTTGATATTAGGAGATAATTGTGACATTCAAATATTCGCATTAAGTGATAAAGATTGGAGCCTTTATGACTCGGGATTCCTTTCATAATTATCTGATTTAGAACGTGTACAAGGGGTTTGGCCCGAGGGGGACCTAGGCCGACCTTATAGGTCGGATGTGGGTAAGTTTGAACACAAGTATTGGCCGACCTGCAGTGGTCGGGATTGAACTCAGACCTGTCCATACTTATCGGAGGCTGGTCCTAAGCATTGGTCGACTTAGGGAGCATGGGATGAGTAGTCGAGCTATTCTAGTCCGGCTGCTGGGACATCCGACACCCTTTCTCTCTCTGCACTTAATGTTGAGTAACTAAAGAGGTGTCACGTAGGTAAGTTCAATTCTTGGCATTGTCATAAGCTCCCCAGATCCAGCCGAGCCTTGGTTAGTCAGCTCGGATCTGCCTGTGTGGTGGCTCGACTCGGATGTTTAACTTGTAGGTTTTGAATTTGAATTGCCAGATGGCAAAGCTAACTATGACGCAACTATAGCTATTCCGTGAATCGAGGCGTCATCGCCCACTAATACTAACTAGGAGCGCTTTTTGAGGTGAGTTGGGGGTTATAACCAGGTCATATCAATCGTTTCGCCACACTAATTTATTAAAGCAAAATATCCGCCTCCCGTTGCTGCTTGCTATTCTCCCCTCAATCCTCAAACTCATTTTTACAAGTAAGTGTCTCCTCTTTCTCGCATTTTAGCTTTGTAGCCCATGTTCCTTTGTCTTTAGGTTTAAACCTTATTTCCCCGGAACCCTGAGTCCGATTTCAAAGATATGGCTATTGCGGATAGTAGAGATGTAGGGTCCATTCTGGGTCAAGAGGACCTAGACGAAATGTGCGAGTTGTATGGGGTTGACAAGGGAAGATTCGCCCCGAAGTTGCCTTCGGAACCGTATTTGTTTGCTCCGGACCCGCCGGAAGGTTTCTGTACGGTTCACCAGGAATATTTCGAGGTAGGTCTGAGGCTGCTTTTTTGCCTGGCACTCCTTGCCGTACTCCGGTATTACGAGCTAGGGCTTTCCTAGGTAGCCCCCAATGGTATCAGAGCCATCATCGGGTTTGCTATCTGGTGCCGGCTGCTAAACCTAAGGTTTACCATGAAGAAGTTTAGGTACTTTTACCACCGTGTAGGGGTGAAGGATCATCCCTACCAGTACTACTTTTCTAGAAGGAAGGGTCGGTCATCCGACGTCCCCATACTCCCTAAAGGTAAGGATTCTTTCAAACGGTGGAAGGAGAGATTCTTCTACGTACACCATGATTATCACCCCGAGCTGAGTCAGTGGAACATGGCTGAATTTGACAAGGATGAGCGTCCCGAGCTAAATGGGAAGTTGGTGGAAAAGATCCATAAGTCGGGGTACTCCATTGAGTGGCTGAACTTGTAGGATGAGCTGATTACAGCAGCTCGGCTAGAGAATGCGGGGCCGGACCCCTACGTGGAATTTACTAAAACTGAGTGGAAGTCCTGTAGGACCTTTTCCTTTGTATTTTACTCTTGTTGTTATACTTATGCATTTTCCAGAATAATGTTTTGTTCATACTTGTAGTGGCTGATTTCGCCGACCTGCTAGCCGGAGCAGAAGGGGAAGTGGCGGTTCGTCAGCCCGAGCTGACTCCGTCTGTCCAACATGTGTCTGTGGAAGATCCTATCATAGATGCTGCTATGGCAGGTGCTTCCTTGTCTACTCCTCCTCTGGGGCTGGCCGAGCTGGGCATCTCTGAGAAGACGGTAGAGGACCTTGCGATCGAGAGGAAGGGGCGGCCGAGGCCGACCTCGCACAAGGGTCATCCCTCCAAGAAAGGGAGTTCTAAAGCTTTTGAAGGAGCTCAGGAGGAAGTTGCTTATGAGCAGCAGTGGATCGCCAGCATGTCTGACGAAGAGTTGGCCATTATAGGTTGTAAGACTGTGGAGTTGTTAAGCGATTTTTCTTGTCTCTTTGTTTAAAGCCAAATTGTTGGGGTCCTAACTTTCTTTAACTAATTATTCTTGGGGGCACGATTGGCCAGGACGTTTTTAGGAGGTTGGGAAAGGCTTCTGCAGATTCAACCGCCCAGAAGGTTAAGATTGCTGAGCTGAGGCAGACACAAGAGGGTCTCAAGGCGGCTGCTCAACTCAAGGATGAAGAGATGAAGGCACTGCAGGTAGCTCAAGAGGGTGAGCTAAAAGACTTGGCGAGCGAGCTTGCAGAGGAAAAGAAGATGAAGGAGAAGGAGGTCACTGACCTCCAAGAAAAAGTCGTCTGACCTAGAGGCCATAATCCCGGTTCGGTGTGCCGAGGCTATCCAGGAGTATAAGGCTTCGGCGGCCTTTGCCAAGGCCTTGAAGGTGCTGCTGATTCCGGTCCTAAACCATGGGTATACCCAGGGGGTGGATGATGCAAGGATCTAGTGTCCTACCCTTGTGCTGGATGACCTTCCTAAGAAAGTTTACTACAAGCCAGGAATGGGTGCCGCTTCACCGAACGCATGCAGGATTTTAAGGCAGGGGTGGACATTGTGTCCAAGTATGCCGTCCAACCGGCTGCTGTATCTTGCTCGGCTCCTTCGTCCGAGCCCCAGAAGAGTCCGACCCCAGACTATTAAAGTTTAGGAGAGGAGTTTATTTTGAGGATTTTGTACAATGTACTTTGATTTAGTTTTTGTTTGGTATAGAGAAGTTGTTTTGTTTCTGCTTTTTGAGTTATCTGTTGTTTGTTTATTGTTGATTGGGTGTGCCCCTAGTATGCCATTCATGATTTTATGTTTTTGGGATGCCATACTTGTTTAGGTTGAGTATAGGGCCGAGCCCATCACACGTGTTCGGGCACGTGTAAACCTGACCTAGTTAGTTTGTGAGGGGCGAGGCTAGATTTCACCAGCCAAAGTTTTCTTTTAAGGGGCGTGCTGCCTGGTATGCTACTCTGAGTTTTCAGATTGCATACTTATGAGGCCGAGCTTGATTCGCGGGCTCGGTGGCTATGAGTTAGGCACTGAATTTTCACAAGTCATGTGAGTTTTAGTTCTGTGTTAGCTTACAGCAGGCAGGACTAAGTCAGACTGACCCTAGGACCAGCTAAGTTAGGTTAGACGGATTTCCTTTAAATGCACGGAGGGCAGGGCCAGGTCGGAATGACTTCTAGAATGAAGTTTAAAGAGGGGGGGGGGGGGTGTTCGGTAAAAACTAGTTTTATAATTTATAAACCGAAACACCCCAAGTATAAGGATCGTAGTATAGGGTGTTTACGGGTCGTCCTAAGGGAGTGGAATGTTTATCGGATCAAGGAACAATTATTCTAACGATTATGTCACAATTATCTATCTAAACTACTAAACTAAGGCTAAAACTAACTAAAACCTAAACCTAAGAATTAAAACTAAAACAAGAGTAAAAACAAGCAAGAAAAATAAGAAAATAGAAAGTTGCACGGCGCTCACTTTGGTGAACGAGCCTGCAAACGGAATCTAACGGACGGGCGTCGCTATTGCGGACGAGCGTCCCAACTACGAATCAAATGTAAACGTGTAAAACTTGCGAAAACCAGGGTTTATCAAACTAGAACTTAACTAAACTTAATCTAAACGATTTAATTAAAACAATTGAGGAAAACACAAAGAAGGCGACTAGATTCCACCTATCAACCAACAATCCCAACTAGATGGTGATTAAAAAGACATAGTTTTTAGTAGTGATTTATTCACGAATTCAATTAAATTTCTTCAACCAAATTCTAGGGTTTCGTTTATCTTTTCAAACAAACTAAACATGCAATCAAAACGAAATCACGAGATCGTTTCCAAACTCTTACTCAACTAAACATGCCTAATCTCTTATAACATGATTAGATGCATTACTTTGAATAAAATCAAACTCAAATAAACATACTTTCATATATTTATTCAAGCATAAATTAAACATAGATCGTTTCATCAAATCTTAATTCAATAAAACTTAAACAACATAAAAATGATCCAAAGTAATGAAAAACTATGAATTAGACTCACTAAACATAAGCATCGAACTCCTCTAGTTGGTTTGGTTGTTGATAGGCTTCCTCTGTCGACTCACTGCAGATATGTTTAGCCAACAATCATGATGAACACGATTGTTGAAGGGAGATTTGCATCTCTCGTAAAACGGCTACTTAGGGTCCTAGGCGCAAATATGTGTATATGAGTAAATAGTGTGTAAAAGATTCGGGTTTAGGCTTCATAATGCGGTGCTTTTATAGAGTTTTAAGTCGGCCGAAGTAAGTCGGCTATGGACGCTTCGCTCGCCCATCCGACGCCCGCCCGTAATGCCTGGATCTTTGAGTAAACGCTCGTTCATCCTCCGTCCGAACTCTCGAATGTAAAATACGATGCTGGACGCCCGTCTGCTTTATCAAACGCCCGTCTAGAATGGACGGGATTCGGACGCTCGTCCAAGGTGCTGAGGGTCGGATTTCATCATCTTTATCCAATTTCTTCAAGCCAATTCCAACTCTATCTTGAATAATTCGACTTGAGCTTCATTTATCCTCATTATAGCATTCGAAAATCAACACCTACATGATAAATAAACAATGCAAAAATGTAATAAAATCCAAATAATAATAATTCCATTAAATCAACACTTAAAATCATCAATTTTGCATACAACCCTCTTAAAATCATCTTTATTAAATAATTACACTTAAACCCTTAATTCTCATGCAAATTATGCAAATGTGGGGAAAATAATAATAAAATACACCCTTAATAATCATATAAATATGGCCTTAACAACACCCCCACACTTAGCTTTTTGTACGTCCTCGGACAAAACAATCAAAACTATAGCTCAACTTTATAAATAATCCACATAGATCTCTAACTCACGTAACAAAAGATACAACAACTATAGCAAATGATACCAACACAGAGATAGATTCGGTGTAAGTGTGACAAGCCGTTCTCAATCTTAACAAGCCTTTCAAAGAAATATCCTCTCGAAATTCCAATGACTATCCTAGAAGTACAGACGATAAGAATGACTCCACTCAAAGCCTTCCCACGCACTCAAGAGGATAATCCCTACAACATATCATGCGGTTCTACTGGGTATAAGATCCATGATAACAAAGACTTAACTTTATTTTTACTCATCATTTTTCAAAATTTTCAAATTTGACGCATATCAGAATAAGCTCTTACCCATCATAGTAGAATAGGACATTTCAAGATAATCCCCTACCTACTCAAATCATAAGGTAGCTTCTCCTGACTGTCGTGAGCTATTGGTCATCATAGTGGAATAGGACATACGAGGTATACCCTACCGCACTCCAATCATTAACCAGCTTCCGACAAACGTATTTATTAATAATTGCTCATAGTGGAATAGGACATACGAGGTATACCCTACCGCACTCCAATCATTAACCAGCTTCCGACAAACGTATTTATTAATAATTGCTCACTCACTTTATTCATTCACTTTTCAAAGTCATAAGTTACATCTCACCTATCACATTCAAACTTTATGATATTCACAGCCCACGGTCTAACTTAGGTGTAACTATACTGACCTTCCTAAGATAAATCATTAAAAATAATGAAAGGATATAATTCAAAAGTCATGCTTCAAAATCAAAGGCTTTCGTGAGTGAAAAAAACGAAACTATCTCCATAAAAGTAAAACATGCTATAATTATCTCACTAAGTTACATACTATCATCGTTAGAAAACTACAACTAGCAAGCATCTAGTTCCAATTATATGCTCGAGACTCACAAAAAAATTTTAAATTTCGCAGAAATTTAACTTTCACTCATATTTCAAAGGATATAGCATAAGAACATACCCAAACACCCCCCCACACTTAAATCACATTATGTCCTCAGAATGTGCAAATATAAAAGAAAAAGAAAACTTAGCTGGTTTCAACAGTGGTTGTCGGATGAAAGTTGGCGGAGAGTCGGGCGGAGCATGAACATACCGCAACAACTCGAATAGACAACACTGGACATAAAAGGTTGTGAACCTGCTCAAAAGTATCTGCAACACTCGACATACCATATAATCTCGGGGTACACGGGGTATATGAGCAACACATAACACAAAACACTCACAATGAACGTAAGAGGAATAACCATCAACACAAAATCAACTAAAGTATTATTTCTAAAACAATAAAACAAAACAACCTAAGAAAAGAAAACAAACAAAGAAAACTAGGTTGCCTCCTAGGAGCGCTCTTTTAATGTCAATAGCTTGACACAAAGTTCAAAAGATCAACCCGGATCGGGCCACTTTAGTTTGACTACCGCCACCTCAGTATCAGAATCAGAAGTATTGGGGCGGAAATGATTTTCACCACAACAACAAGTCAAGTGCGCAATAAGATCATTAAACTTCTCTCTCCAAACTACACTGACTCTCTTCTTCTTGTTCTTGCGCACGATCGGCATAGGGGTGCTAACCTACCTCGGGGTCTCTCGAGAGAAGGTACCTCACGGGTGGATATAGGAACGTCATCGTCATCCGACTCAAAGAAATAAGATGGAATCTCCTCACAAATCGTGACATCTCAGATTTCATCTCTCTTTTGGAAATAAAGAATCTCAGCTTTTCCTTTGGTTGGCCAAAATATTTCTTAAGTCTATGACCATTCACTTTAAAAGCTTGATTACCATACCCGTTCAAAGTAATTACTCCACTTGGATTAACCTCGATAATCTCAAATGGACCAGACCACCTAGACTTGAGTTTACCCGGAAACAGGTGAAGTCTAGTATTATAGAGTAAAGCCATTTCACCAACTTTGAATTCTCGGTCCTTGATCTTAGCGTCATGGAGCATCTTCGTTCTTTCCTTGCTAAGCTTAGCATTCTCGTATGCACGGAGTCCGAATTAAACGAGCTCGCTCAATCAGAATAACCTTTTCTCCCCACGAGTTGGCTATCAAAATTAAGAATTTAATTGCCCAGAAAGCTCTGTGTTCAAGTTCGACGGGTAAATGACAAGCTTTGCCATAGACCATTTGGAAGGGTGACGTGCCCATCGGGGTCTTGAATGCAGTACGATAAGCCCACAACGCGTCATCCAACTTAAGACTCTAATTAGATCGATTATTGTTCACGGTCTTCTCAAAATACTTTTCAAGCTCACGGTTGCTTACCTCGACTTGGCCACTAGTTTGAGGATGATATAGTGTACCAATCTTATGTTTGACACCATACTTCTCAAGGATCTTGTCAAGCGGTGCATTGCAAAAGTGAGTACCTTCATCACTAATGAGTGCTCTCGGACAGCCGAATCTAGTAAAGATATTCTTTTGCAAGAATTTCTTTACAACCTTGTGATCATTAGTTTGAGTAGCTATGGCCTCGACCCACTTTGAAACATAATCCACACAGACGAGGATATACTTATTACCACATGAAGATGGAAAGGGTCCCATAAAATCTATGCCCCATACATCGAAAACTTCGCATTCAAGAATGGGCTTAAGTGGCATTTCCATCCTACTACTCTCGCCCGTCCCAGCCTCTCCGGCACCTATCACAACCTTTACAAAAGGCTTCATCTTTAAACAGAGTCGGCCAAGAGAATCCAAATTGAAGAATCTTTGCAACCGCCTTCGTGTTCCATAGTGACCTCCGGTAGGACCGCTATGGCATTGTTCCGAATATCCCACCGATCATGCTCGGAAACACACCGTCGAAGCAACCCGCCTTTACTGGACTCAACAAATAAGGATCTTCCCATACGAGATATTTAAGGTCAGAAAAGAACTTTTTCTTCTCCTGATACGTCATGTCCTCTAAATGACCACTCGCTAAATAGTTGACGTAGTCAGCATACCACGGCCTAACCGTTTCAAGCTTCATCAATTGCTTAGTAGGAAAATCAATGCCTATATCATTGTGATTCTCTGCACCCTCATTTACTAAGCGAGATAAATGATCAGCCACAATATTCTCACTACCTTTCTTATCTTTAATCACAAGGTCAAACTCTTGTAGAATTAAAATCCATCGAAGTAACCTTGGTTTGGCATCTGCTTTATCCATAAGGTAGCGTAGAGCTGCATGATCGGTCCAAACAACAACTTGAGAACCTAGAAGATAACTTCTAAACTTGTCAATGGCAAAGACGACGGCTAAGAATTCCTTCTCAGTCGTAGTATAATTGCATTGAGCCGGGTTCAAGGTACGACTCGCATAATAGATGGGCCTGAACCTTTTATCAAGTCTTTGACCTAAAACTGCGCCTACGGCATAATTAGAGGCATCGCACATCAACTCGAAAGGCTTGGTCCAGTCAGGTGCAACTAAAATAGGGGCACTGATAAGCTTGTCTTTCAGACAATTGAAAGCTTCCTTGCACTTCGCATCGAACAAGAAATCGACATCTTCTTTCAAAAGATTTGATAAAGGCTTGGCAATCGTAGAAAAGTCTCGAATAAACCGCCTGTAGAAGCCAACATGACCTAGAAAACCTCGTACCTCTTTCACTGTCTTAGGGTACGTCATCTTTTCAATGGCTTCAACCTTAGCCTTATCAACTTGAATACCAGCATTGGACACCTTGTGTCCCAAAACGATTCCTTCATCAACTAGAAAATGGCATTTTTCCCAGTTAAGCACCAGATTTTTCTCAACGCAACGTTGGAGTACCATATCTAGGTTCTCTAAAATTTCATCAAAACTATCGCCGTAGACTGAGAAGTCGTCCATGAAGACTTCCATGCATTTCTCAACAAGTCCATCAAAAATGGCCAACATGCACCGTTGAAAAGTCGCGGGTGCATTGCATAGACCGAATGGCATTCTACTTAAAAGCAAAAGTACCGTGATGGACACGTAAACGTTGTCTTCTCTTGGTCATTGGGGTCGATGGCTATCCGGAAGTAACCGAGTATCCATCGAGAAAACAATAATACTTGTGACCACTCAGTCTTTCAATTAGTTGGTCAATGAAGGGTAAGGGAAAGTGATCTTTTGCGGTGACTTCATTCGATCTACGATAGTCGATCTGAACACTCAGAGCCGATCCACGAGGCGTAAGGCAACTTCCTCCTTTTTTCATTCTTTTATTTGTGATTCCGCCTTCTTGGCACAACTTGAGTAGGGGCCCACCACTCGCTATCGGCGATTGCATAGATGATTCCCATGTCAAGCCACTTTATAACCTCCTTCTTGACAACCTCTTGCATATGCGGATTCAGCCTTGGCGAGGTTGTCTTACCTATTTAGCTCCTTCCTCCGTTCGGATTTTATGCATGCATATGTCCGGGCCGATCCTCGGATATCACCCACTTGCCAACCGAACGCGAGGATGTTTTTTTCTTAAGCACTTCTATCACCGTGCTTCTTGCTCAGGGTCGAGTTTGAAGAAATGATCAAAGGCAATTTATCTCCATCCTTAAGAAAGATATACTTAAGGTGTTTCGAAGCGGTTTGAGCTCAAATCAGTGAGTGGTTGCTCAATACTAGACTTTAACGGGCCACCTTTCTCTTTATGAGCTTGGAGTGGTTGACTAAAGAATAACTCATCTTCCCGAGGCTCAACCCCGTAAAGGTCTTGGATCAAATCATCCATCGGAATCCTCCGATCAACACTTGCTTCCTTTTCTTGTGATCGATCATTTTTCTTAACTCTTCATCTTTAAGCTCTTCGCGACTCTTCCCAATCATCTACTTCCCAATGAGTAGCTTCTCTCCAAAACTCTACCTCGTCCCAACTACCCATCGTGAGCTTCTTCTTCACCAGGGATGAAGTCTTCTACGACTCAGATTCTTTGAAATCATCGTTTGTTGCTGGGCATCTCCATGCTTCTAACTCAATAACAGGCTCAGTATGAGCGAGTGAAGATGACTCGTCAATGCCTACGGCTGGAAATGAATTAGAAGATGGTCCGCAGTCAGCCGGATCCTCAATGTCCATGACTTCAAAAACACCTATCTCTGTAAGCTCCATTGCATCTTCATAATAGGCATCTCCTCCGTCCTCATATATGGCTTCGACAAACGATATTTCATCAATTACGGCTCTTTCAGGATGTGTCCCTCGTGTGAAGGTGACAGATGTGTCACCGACTCTAAGAGTAATTTGTCCTTTGCAGAAGTCGATGAGAGCGTTAGAAGTGTCTAAAAAGGTTCGGCCTAGAATTAGAGGCATCTCCTTGTCAGGTGGATAGTCTAGAATAACCCAGTCGGTAGGGAAGACTAAATGTTCAATTTGAAGAAGAACATTAGCTACACAACCGGCTGCAGTACGACTAGATTTGTCTACCATCTGAAGAGAAATGGGGCGTTCTCGCATTCTTTTGTCTAGCCCGAGCTTTTTGCATACGTTTAATGGCATCACATTAATAGAGGCCCCTGAGTCGCATAATACATTTTCGAACAAATGGCCCTCAATCTCACAGGAGATTGAAGGTCTGCCAGGGTCACCTCGCTTAACAGCAATTTTCTGTGAAACCATCGCGCAATCTTCTCGAAATACTTCTTCAGCCATCCCCTGAAGCTTTCTCTTGCTCCCACAGAATTCTTTAAGATACTTAGTACATTTAGGCATTTCGGATAATACCTCGCCTAAGGGCATACTCACTTTAGTGTCCTAAAGTATCCTCCTCACCCCATCATCTTTGCTTGTCTTTGGCGAGGGCTCTCTCCTTGCTCTTCGGTGGATAAGGAAGGGCTTTATCATTCTTCGTGGCCTGATTCCTTATCGCCTCATCCTTCTTATCCTTCCATCTCACAAACTTTTCTTCCTTTTTCTTAGTCGTGGTACCGCCTTGACTTTCCTTTCTTTCCTCGTCATCGAATTATTTTTGTTCTCCAAGAATTGTCACTAAGCTCCTCCTCATCGTTGCTTTCTTCGGCATGTGATTTCGATTTCCCCTCCCGAACTTATGGCGTCGTGAGGGGGGCTACTCGCTTCCGACATCTTGCCGGGTCCAGCCTTCTTACCACTTCTCAAAGTTACTTCGTTCAACTCCTCTTCTTGCCCATACTCCCATTGTGGTGTAATGGCGGTGCAAACATTCACATCGACTTTTGGGTTTTCTCGGTATAACTCGGGAGTTTACCGTGAGGTCTCGCTTGCTTGCTTGATCCGCCATTTGACCAACTTGTCTCTCAATTGCTTTAACACTAGTAGACGAGTCTTCACCATGTCTACCAACTCATCGAATTTGTGTTGAGGACACATGAGGTGGTATGATTGTTGTTCTGAGTTTGATTCCAGCCACCTTGAGGCCTTTGGGAGTTCTGAACTGGCCTTTGATAGTTCGAGTTGAAAGAATTCGAATTTGAAGGTCCAGGTGGTAACTTGGCTTGATTGAAGTTTTGTCTTTGAAATCCTGAGTAGTTCTGGTTTTGATTGAAGTTTCGGAAGGGTTGGTTTTGATTATCCATTAAATTTACTTCTTCCGTCATCTCAGTTCCTACCGCATTCCCGCATCGGAGAAGGCTGCGTCAAGATTGGCCACCGCTTGCTTATCAATTCCATCCGAGCAACCAACGATTGTGTATCGAGGATTGCTTGTTGTGACCTTCTTTCTTAACAACATTGGTCTTCTTGGGAGTCGACCACATATTGTTCTTGGCGATGGTCTCGACCACTCAGTGGCGCCTCATCACACCTCCCTAAGAAGGATCCATGAGTCATGTGAGTCAAGATAGTCTCTATTAGGTTGAGAGACACCTCAGTAAAAGCAGCCCAACAACTCATGTCTGTCATATCCGTGATTGGGGCACTTCCTCATTAATGATTTAATCTCTCCCAAGCTTTGCCAACAGTCCTCATCCTCCAACCGCTCAAGCGTAGCTATTTCCCGTTTCATCTCCATAATCTTGCCTGGTGAAACCCACTTAAGAGCGAAGGCTCTTTTGACATCATTCCATGTATGGAGAGAATGATGTGCTAACGATTTAAACCATCTCGCTTGCTTCACCTTTCAAAGCAAAAGGAAATAGCTTCAACTTTACGATCTCGTAATCAACACCAGGATAATGGCACCTTCAGATTTGTACGAATGTGGACAAGAAGTCGTGTGGATCTTCTTGAAGCGATGCCATGGAAAGAGCTATTCGAACTAGAGCAACTACTCCGTTCTTTAGATCAAAGTTCGCTCCTCCCATGTCGGGAGGACGAATAGTCTATGTCCTCGAGAAAATCTTGGTTTAGATATGGAGTGTAGGGGTCCCGGTTCAACCGATTAAAATTGGTTTTAGCGGAATTGTTGAAGTTGTTGATTTATGCCACGGCTGTTCGATTCTGCTGCTATTCTTCTTGAGCTTGCATTTGTTGAAGGAGTAAATTTAATCGAGCTTGGGGATCGGGATTCGAATTGGTGGATCTTGATCCGCCATTTTGTCCAAATCGTGGAGAAGCCTTCTTCTAAGGATAGATCGTTCGTGCTCGGGATCAAAGATCGAAGTCCTTCTTACTTCTCGTTTGCATAAACCGTAAGAAGAAGGAGAAGGAAGAACTCAACCCTTTGGGGTTGATTAAAACAGTTTAGAAAAGAGTAGATGGTTTAGAGGAAGAAAAGAAAAGAGAAGAGAAGAAAAAAAAGTGATGATTGAACAAAGCTGAATCGGCGTCCAGGTGTTAATGGACGTTCGTTCGTAATCGAACGCTTCGTTCGATTGAATGAACGTTCGTTCGAGAGGACAATTGAGGTGGACGGGCGTTCAAGTTGTTGAACGCTTTCGTTGAAACGAAAACCTAAAAACTAAGGTTACGAAAAATTGAAAACGAGATAAAAAATAAAAGCGAAAAGACTTATGAAAATAAAATCAAACAAATCTATAATTAAGAAACAGATCTAAGCTATATAAAAAAAAAGTAAGGAAAATAATTGAAAGAAAATCAAATAAAATAAAACAGTAAGTTTAAAAACAAGAAAAACAAGAAACTGGAAAAGGAACCTACCTACGAAAAGGTTAAAAACAAAAAAAAAAAAACACTAAGACGGAAAAAAAAACGTGTTGAAATCTTCTAGGGCCAAAATGGAGGGGAAAACAGTGGATTTTGACCTCGAAAACGCACTGAACGGCCTATGGCGGTTCACCACGTCGTCGGCGTCGGAACGAGCTTTCGAATTGGGGTCTGCGTTCCAAACGGACACTCGAGCGAAAGTTACGGCCAAAATACTACTGTGTGTGCTAAAAGCGACCCTTTTGACTCGTAAAAATTATCCTATGAAGAATCCGACAACCGTTACCGACTCCCGACAACGGCGCCAAAAACTTGTTCGGTAAAAACTAGTTTTATAATTTATAAACCGAAACACCCCAAGTATAAGGATCGTAGTATAGGGTGTTTACGGGTCGCCCTCTGAGGAGTGGAATGTTTATCGGATCAAGGAACAATTATTCTAACGATTATGTCACAATTATCTATCTAAACTACTAAACTAAGGCTAAAACTAACTAAAACCTAAACCTAAGAATTAAAACTAAAACAAGAGTAAAAACAAGCAAGAAAAATAAGAAAACAGAAAGCCAGACGAGCGTTCACTTTGGTGAACGAGCGTCTGAAAACGGAATCTAACGGACGGGCGTCTGCTATTGCGGACGAGCGTCCAACTCTGGCGAATCAAATGTCGCGAGAAAACTTGCGAGAAAACCAGGGTTTATCAAACTAGAACTTAACTAAACTTAATCTAAACGATTTAATTAAAACAATTGAGGAAAACACGACAAAGGCGACTAGATTCCACCTATCAACCAACAATCCCAACTAGATGGTGATTAAAAAGACATAGTTTTTAGTAGTGATTTATTCACGAATTCAATTAAATTTCTTCAACCAAATTCTAGGGTTTCGTTTATCTTTTCAAACAAACTAAACATGCAATCAACACGAAATCACGAGATCGTTTCCAAACTCTTACTCAACTAAACATGCCTAATCTCTTATAACATGATTAGATGCATTACTTTGAATAAAATCAAACTCAAATAAACATACTTTCATATATTGATTCAAGCATAAAATAAACATAGATCGTTTCATCAAATCTTAATTCAATAAAACTTAAACAACATAAAACAGATCCAAAGTAATGAAAACTATGAATTAGACTCACTAAACATAAGCATCGAACTCCTCTAGTTGGTTTGGTTGTTGATAGGCTTCCTCTCATCGAGTCAACTGCGGGATGTTTAGCCAACAATCATGATGAACACGATTGTTGAAGGGAGATTTGCATCTCTGTGTAAAACGGCTCCTTAGGGTCCTAGAAGCGCACTATGTGTATATGAGTAAATAGTGTGTAAAAGATTCGGGTTTTAGGCTTCATAATGCGGTGCTTTTATAGAGTTTTAAGTCGGCTGGAAGTAAGTCGGCTATGGACGCCCGTCTGCCCATCCGGACGCCCGTCCAGAATGCCTGGATCTTGATAAACGCTCGTTCATCCTCCGTCCGAACTCTCAAATGTAAAATACGATCTTTGGGCGCCCGTCTGCTTTATCAAACGCCCGTCTAGAATGGACGGGATTCGACGCTTCGTCCAAGGTCTTTGAGTCGGATTTCATCATCTTTATCCAATTTCTTCAAGCCAATTCCAACTCTATCTTGAATAATTCGACTTGAGCTTCATTTATCCTCATTATAGCATTCGAAAATCAACACCTACATGATAAATAAACAATGCAAAAATGTAATAAAATCCAAATAATAATAATTCCATTAAATCAACACTTAAAATCATCAATTTTGCATACAACCCTCTTAAAATCATCTTTATTAAATAATTACACTTAAACCCTTAATTCTCATGCAAATTATGCAAATGTGGGGAAAATAATAATAAAATACACCCTTAATAATCATATAAATATGGCCTTAACAGGGGGTGAATAAACTTGTCACCAAAAACTTTCCCAAAACTGAAAAAGCCCCAGGAACTGAGTTTTTGCCAAACTCAAACTGATGCTCAGCTCACTTTTGTTCCTGTCCTTTAAATTGTGCGGAGTTCAGCTAACTCAACTGAGTATAAGTCAATATCGACTTATATTTAGTCTTGTTAACTGGCAGCGGATAAAACTAGCCTTTAGTGCGATAGACGTGTTAATAAAGATCTAAATCTCCTATGTATCAGTTTTATGCTGACTCAGTGTCTGAAGTTTGCTGAGTGTGAAGATGACAATAATTAAATCAATCACAACAAGAATATGAAAGTATAAAGTAAATCAACACAAGATTTGTTTATGGAAGTTCCGGGTGGTGTAATCCCGTACCTCTCCCATTCTCCTGTGGTGTAGGAGGTATCACTAGAATTTGAGATAACCGTTACAAAATCCTAGCACTAAGACAGTCCTTCACGACACCTTAGTTTCATTCTGCACACTGATCTTTCGGAGGTGGAATTGCTCCTTCACCAGCTCACCACAAACACAAACACAGTCCGCAAACTGCACCAACAGCTGTGGCAACCAAGTTGCAACCGTATGAAGAAAGGTGGAATTGCTTTCTTCAAACTATGCACAGCCAACCCTTTTTCACAAAGGTTAGGTTTAGAATTAATCAAGGATTAATTCATGAGTGAGTCATCTGGTTCTTACGGATCGACTTTGTAGCTCCAAGATGCCTTCTTTCCCCCTTAATGGGTTACTGGATCTTTCTTTGAAATCTTCAAGACAATTCTGTTGGCTTCCCATTTTCTAGATATATATAATCGAATTTTCTGGATCTTTGGATATGTGCTTGTAAAGCTCTTTTTCTGATCCTTTTCACACCTGGTTCTTCAAGTGATTCTCTTATGTATTTATAGGGGTGATGTAACGGTCACTAGCTCTTGTAGCCATTACATTTGTCGTTTAGCCAACGTTCATGTGTACGATCTTTGTCGTATTGTTAATTCAAGTTTAACAAGGCCTTAACTCAGTTTTCTACTCTACTTCAAAACTGAGTACTTTGTATACTTAACATCTGACTTTAATTGACTAAGTCAGAGTACACCATTCAGTCTCTTCTTTTCCTGGTAACTGATAATCTTTGTCCTTAGGATTATTCAGTTTTACATGATCTATAGTTCGATTTGTCACCACAGACTTGCACGAATCGACTTATAGTCACGACTTAATCGACTTCTAACCGAGTTTGCTACCTCGATTCTACGATCTTTATAATCGAGTGCAGTGACCCTCGGTTCTTGATCTTCATAGATAAGCCAACCGAGTCTGTGTCCTCAAAGAAACTTATCTTCTTGATTATTGCATAACTGAGTTTGAACCCTCAGTTCTTCATGAGCATACTCGATTTTCTTGTTGTGACTCGATTTTCTTGTTGTGATTCATTTGTTCGGTTTTATAAATCTCAGTTTCTTACTTTCTCAGTTCCGACCTAGAACTATTACAAGATTACTTATCGATTTAACATATACAAATATCAGACTCTAATAAATCCTATACATTGATATCTAGACATCTTTTTGCTTTGCACTATAACAGCTAGTTATGAAACTTCATCAATGGGGTTTAGAATAATAACTGATTAAGCGATGAATCATCATCAAAACATAAATTTTATTTCCAACAATTTCCCTCTTTTTTTGATGATTGTTGGTCCCAGAGAAGGGTGAAACTATAGTCGGGGGGTGAATGACTATAGTGGAGTTTCAAAAACTTTTCTTCTTTTAAAAGCTTTTAGGCGGCGGATAAGTCCTTCTTACTATGTTGTTTTCAAATCGATTAAACAATCCACGTATATAAGTTATGATGTAGGCTAATTAAATAAATCTTTGTAAAGTAAATTGCGAAATTTAAGTTGACACAAGGCTTATAGTGGTTTAGGGTGGTGTAATCCCTTAATCCACTCTTCTCCTGTGATGATTGGAGGAATTCACTTTATTGTTTTCACAGATACAATAGTATGATTGTCCTTGGCTTCCCAAGCTTCACAATCTACAAGACTATCACTCCTTGACTGCAATGCGGCTTGATGATTCAGTCTTCCTTTTGCTTGTTCCTTAGATTAAGATCCTTCAACGGCTATCACAGATTCAACTCCTTCTCGATTTCCTCCGATTGATTTGCTTGATTTGATGTGAATGTGATTCACACACTTGCTTGATCAATCTCAGTTCGAGTATGACTTTGTAGTTACGATACTTGAGTTGATCACTGGATATGTCTTTGTAAGTTCGGAGAGAAGGCTTTTCAAATTGTGAGTTTACTGCTTGATTTTTCTTTCTTAATCGTTATTTCTTATCCTGTCAATGCCTTCTATTTATAGCATTGAATAACCTTGGTTTTTGAAATTCCGTCCGTTGGCTATATTAATGAGGGAATAACCCTTGATTTTATTCTTGATTCCCCCTTAATTGTATTCTCCTTGATTTGATGATCGGATTCTTTCTTCAAGCGTATAGCGAGAAAATCCGTCCTTGATTGATCCTTTAATGATTTGTGCATTTAATGCATGATCTTCGAATCTTCATCGTATATCAAATTTGATCTTGTAAATGTCTCACCGCTTTTAGAGCGGTCGAGTGAGCCTTCCGACTTAGCCGTTAGTTCTTTCTTTCTTTGTTTTGTTTTCTCTTTGCGAAAAGTCAGTTTACTCGGCCGATTCAATGTTTCCTTCTTTGTTCTAGTTTTTGGAGAGTCTTTGTACTTCACTCGATCCTTGATTTGGGTGAGACCAGGTGTACACCATATTTGAACATTGAGTTTCATCACTTAAAACATAACTTAGACTTATCCAAGGTCATCACAGACTTCCTTGGTTATAGGTCGACCATAATGTCTTCATACTTCTCTGCTTTGGTGCTTTCTTTGGCTTCACTTTGCCGAATATCTGTTTTTGCTTTGCCGTCCTACCAACTAGTACAATACTTGTCTGACTCAACTTATACAACATGTCAGACTCTAAGTAAATACTTATACAGAGAGTTCTAACTTATTTCAGGCTTGCTATAACAGCTAGTATGGCCATCATCAAAACATAATAAAATGTTCCTAACAATTTCCCCTTTTTTGATGATGCCAAAACCCTCATAAGCCTGAACATAAGTAATCAAAATTTTTCATAATAAACAACTGAATAAAAGTTCAACAATTTTATTCTTCCATCATAGGGCAATAAGATATTGCATCTTTTTATTTAAGTGAACAAAGGCAAATGATAAGATGAATTGAATTGAATTAAGCAGTGTGTAACTGGTTTTACTTTTTATTTCTTCAAACTGATGCCCTTGCCTTTCTTTGTCCTCGCCTTTTTGCCCTTTCTCTTTCAACTGGGGCTTTCCACCTTTCCCTTCCCACTGGGACTCTCAGGCTTTGAGTTACCACTCTCAGGCTTTGAGTTACCTTCCCCCTTTGTGGCAGCATCAAAACGTGCCTCAAGGTGCAGAATTGCCGCGTCGGTTCGAGGAGAGGCCCATACTTTCTCTCCAGTATTTTGTTGTTGGCTTCACCAACTTTGATAAGAAAGTCCAGTTGCTTGCCAGAATGCTCCATGATCTCATCCAGATGCTGAATTTTGGATGTGTGAGCATTGAGGGTGTCCACCAATGGCTTGAGATTGTTGTCAACTGTCTCTGCATGGAATTTAAGATTGGTTTGGACATGGTGAGGGATGAGGTGTTGTAAGTTGCAAATTAAGTTTCCTTGTCTCTCAATGACCTCATCTTGGATTTTGATATGGCTGATGAGGGCCTCAATCTTGTGATTGAAGGAGGTTGCTTCACTCCTTAAGGCAGTCTTCAGATTTTGCCTGCTGTAATATTGCCTTTCCATGCCCACAATGAGGGGTTGAATGTCCAGATTGAAGACTCTCTCTGGATCAATTCCTTCTGGTGCCACATGGACATCCTGTTCATCCCTATCAGTTTCATCCTCAGCATCTTTACCTTGCTTCTTCTCATTTTCCACTTCAATTTCTTCCTTTTCTTCTTTTCCCTCTTCCTTCTCATTTTGTGCTTCTTCTTCTTTTTCTTCCATCAGTTCTTGTTGAGTGTGGACTGCTTCATCTACCACTGTTCCCCCTTGTGCAATTGTGGGGAGTTGACAAGTTCGGTGAGTGAGCTTTATCACCGGCTCACTTAGGCGGTTGTCAACTTTGCTGTGCTTTTGAAAAGCACCTCTTGGAAAGTCGATTCATCATCGAAATCCCCAAATCTTCTTGAATTGCTTCAAGATTTCCTCCTTCGATTGTTCATCCTCCGACTCATCCTCTTCCTCATGTATCTCCTCCTCTTGAGATGAACGATTCTATATCCTTCTTCACCTTCCTCTGGTAGGTGATTTCCTCTTGTTGCTTTTCTTTTTACATTTACGTGTCATCACCGATTGTCACAGAGTCAATTAAGTTTCTTTGGTTCCGAGCGGAGGATGTTTTCATGCGCCCATGCAGGATCTGGTTCTTCGTCTCACTCCTGATCTACTGCCTTCAGGCTGCTTTCTTTTGCTCCCAGCTATGGGTTTGGGCTTCATGGAAGCCTTGATGTAAGTGAACATCGTCTTTGACTTGTGTGGGGACTGCAGATTTGTGGGTTTCACGTTCAATGCGTCGAACAGGTGTTGAAGAGGGAATCCGTATGATTTCTTTTCCCAGAAATCACCTTTCTTCTGCAAACCCTTGTTTGGTGCCGTAATTGAAATGTCAAATTCCTTTTGTATCTGATCCTTTAGTCTATTGAATACAAAAGTTGCCCGATCGAATTTGATGCGTTAAGTAGATGATGGCCATCAATCGATCCGAACCTCGGTCAGGTTTTCCATGGATCCTTTTACGCCTTCCGATATTCTTGGTGATTACTTGGTGCAAACTCGGCAAGCGGAGGTTTGAGTGTTGATCTAGGTAGATTGTATGTTTCTTTGTTTTTCCTCGGATTTTTGGCTATCTCGGCCCGAAATTTTGTGATGTCAATCTGTACAAACTTGACATTGTGCGGGCCTATCATTGGTAATTGTAGGAACTATTGAGAAGTCCAGGCGTTATGACTACCTCTTTCCCAAAAATTGAGCTTTTATGCGATCGACCTCAGATTTCTTTGCGCTGGGCACAAACTTGGCATTTTTCCAGAATGCGATCAGGTTTTCATAGCAGATTCCCGTTATTGGAGGATTTAGGAAGGTCATCAGCCCCAAATTTGAGCAGCAATCAACCAGACGTTGAGCTTTTGAATCATTGTCACAAAATGAGAGATAGTGCTCAGATTTGAAAAACGAGCCCGTTATGATTGATTTTTCGTAGTATTTTTCAGTAGCAGTGATTTGGGAGGATGAAGCCATTGATTGGTAGAGGAAGATTAGAAGAGTATATCTTGAGGTTTCAGTGAGAAAAAGTAATTTGCAGGAGTATGTAAAGATTTCTGAACATCTCCAAGTCTTGTTTTTATAGTGTGATTTAGGTAGTGTGAACGTGGTTTTGAATATGGAAGGATTTTGTGGCATAATGGCGTGATTTTGTGTATGAAAATCGCGATATTCGAGTGGAATGGGGGTGTGGTTTGAGGCAAGTAATGATAGAGCCCGTGAATCGAGGAGTTAATAATTCGAAAAATAATATAATTACCTCCATGATCATAAGTTGATCGCCACGTGTGTACAGAATAATCCTCCATAATTTCCTTATTCTCCACGTGTAATCAGAATTGATTTTGTTCACACTTTTAATTTGTCCAAGTCTTTATTTCGGTGAAGTGCCTTCACGGGTCACTTAGCCGTCCCAATAGGTTCTTCACTTATTGCTGCCATTTGACTGCTCTGACAATCGGTTAAGTTACCTTTCTTTGAATACCAAGTATTTTACTTACTTGATCTCTTGTAACGGCAAATGTCGTACCAGTTAATGAAGTCACTTAGCCGATTACTCCAGTTAGCGATTTCCGATGTTAGATACTTATTCTATTTCAATCATTCCTAACTCAGTTCTTAGCTTACTGAATCTTTCATAACTGAGTGGTTTAGTGAAGATGTCAGCCAATTGATCTTCAGTGGGTATGTGTTTTAGGATGACATCCCCCTTTTCAACATGGTCTCTGATAAAATGATGTCTTACATCAATATGCTTTGTTCTTGAGTGCAATCTTTGGATTTTACGTAATAGATATTGCACTTGTGTTATCACACATGATTGGAATTGTTTTCACTTCTACTCCATAGTCCCTTAGCTGTTGTCTTATCCACAGTACTTGTGTGTTGTGGTGTAGTGCGAAAGACAATTTGTGTAATTGTTTTATGATGAAATTTATCTCACCTTATTACTTGCTTTGTGCTTGTAAATAATACATCACAAACCCTATGTATATCGGTATGTAACCGCTTAACTTTCATTGTATGGCATGCACGTGAGGATTGAGTTAGTGGTGATATACTTAAATCTGATTAGTCCGTGGTGAACTTAATCGAGTTTAGGGTCTCTTGATTAAAACACCAATAATGCGCCCGAACACCTTAGGGTGTGATAGTCTTATCCGGATTGTCGGTGAGAGGTACTACATGGGGCATTTATATATGATGGCATTCATATAGGGTGTTTGGACCGATTTAATCTGAATTTCTCGGTATAATTCCGTAATCGAGGAATCTTATTAAATCATTAGATGATCATATATGGATCAACCTTAATCTGAGGTGATCACGAGTCTTTTTGTCCCGGTGTAGTGTTTGATGTGTTAGTTACGGTTCACTTAAATATGTGTTCCAAGCCACTTCTCATTGTCACTATCTCCGGATGAGTGAGTAGTTACGATTTTCACGAGACATGGAATCCATTCCTTCCTGCGGGAAGTAGAGAGAGCAATCCACTTATTTGTTAGCCCTAAGAAAGTGATCGATCCCGGGAGTTCGCATTTGACTAATTAGCTACTAGTCGAGATATGTGCACTAATTGATCATCGTGGGGTTGATGGTAAATAAGGATAAGATATTACGAGTCGGGTTCACGGAGACTTCCTCTCGAGAATGGACGATCTATGGAGGGTTAATCCGTATGTAGTGATTATATCAATGGACGCTTATTCACTCATGGGTTGAGTATAAGTATACATCTATAATCGGTAGAGTTCGATTTCGGGTTTATGGTGGCGTAATCCCGAATTAATAATTAATGTACTTATTACATTCGATGAATAATTAATTATTAGAGCTCACTTGGTTATAGGTCCATGGTCCCGATGTGAAACTTACGTAATTCGGACTAGTAATCTTGTTACTTGGGCCTCGATGAATAATTAATTGGTTGAGCTAATTAATTGATATGCATAGATATTATTTAGTTGGGCTAAATAATATAATACACATAAAAGACATTTTATGTGGGCTTTTAAACCCTAGGGGTGGCGCCTCATACTTCATTAAATGCAAGATTTGATTTTCTTGTGTGATTAATGATTAATAAAAGATGATTTATTTGTAATTGATTGATTGATTAATCACAATCTTTTATAAATGGAATTATCCTTTATTGTGATTTCTTTTTAATTATTTATTTAATTAATTAGAAACTTGGAGGCCAAGGATTTACTTCTCCTATATAAAGAGAGTTCTTCCAAGACATATGGGCATGGAAAATTTAGCCCCACTCATTAAAAATTGGAGAAAAAATTGTTTCTCTTGTCAGGGTTTTAGAGGAAGAAAAACTTGGAGTTTTTCTTAGTGTTGCATATCGAGGAGGTTTGTGTATCAAGAAGGGTGTCCACCAACCGCCGTTTGGAGAACACATCGGAAGATCAAGGCGACTCTTCCCGTTATTGGTAACATAATCTTAAACCCCTTGTAGTACTTAAGTCCTTTAATTATGAATTGTGTCATATAAATCGTGATCCATCCATTTGCGCATAGATCTAACTCATTTAGATCTAAGAACACTGCATCCTTCATGTGGTAGCGAGAGCGGGTTCCACGATTTATATAGTCATAATCATAGTTAAGCGATTTAAAGGAGTGGAATTGCATGTAGGTAAATTTTATTTATTGTTTTATGCATTGATAATGATTGGTTGTTGTGGTTGAAGAGATGGATTGGGGGTTGGCACTTTTTACCCGTTTAGATCTATTGTAAACTCATATAAACGATAAAAATTCGTTCATGTGAGTATAGGAAATTATGTAATTTATTTATTATTGCAAGTTTAATTTCCTGTAAATAGATCTGTTTAGCAGCTGTATAGTGTTTTCGTTTTTCCCGTTGTTTAAGCCGTTAAAACGAAGATCCCTCCGGTCAGAATTAAGATTGAAAGTTGATGAACAATCCCACAAATTTTGGTGTCGATCAGAGTCAGTTTGGGTTTCCGTTTGTTGCTGCGAAGTGGCTGCTGTAACAGAAAAACGCAGGATTCACAGAAACCCTAACTGTGACTTCTTCGATTTTCTGGGAACAATTGGACCGTTCAAATTAAAATCCGACCAGTCAGATCGATAATCATGGAGTTTTGGACGTGAGATAAAATTTTCAGGACGATCGGGATTCATCTTCATCCCCGATCGATCTCGGGAAGTAAATGATGCGCTGCTGTAAGAGTCTGTTTCAGCAGCAAGTTGGGCGGCTTACTGGAGAAAATTGACAAGTCAAAGCTCCGATCCAACCGTCCATATTGAAGCCCGAGGAGTGAAGAACAGATCTGGAAAGTTTCGTCGCGATCCAAGTTCGTTTGGTTTGCCGATCCTCGAAGATTTTGAACAGCTGTAGATTTTGTTAGAAAGTAGTAAACCCTAGTTAGGGTTTCGTTATTTATTTTCTAATAGGTTAGATACGGGGGTGTCAACGGTCCATCTCGGTGTTTATTTTCCGCACTAGAATACATGTTTAGATTGTATGTGTAGAACCGGAAAATTGCCATGACATGCATCATATCATGAATTCCACTCCATATGCATACATGTAGAAATTAATTCGAGGAATTAGTTAGGCATGTATAAAACACGCAATTAGTTTTAATTAATTGTTTGATATTAATTAGAAACTAATTAGGGTAAAAACCGATGAACACGGGTTTTTCAATCGTCGAGGTTGGGTGATGGATTCTCGGTGAATCCCACTCTGCGAAAGCATAAGGAGTAAAATCCGAAACCTCGTGGTTAAGGCGTTGGATTCTCGGTGAATTCCACCTTACCTAAGGCGAGATTATGTTTTGTTCCGTAGTGTCTACGTGAAAGTTTGATGTTTAAGGATTGGATAATCACGGGCAAACGGGTTCGAAAGTGGTTTAACCACGGTTGGGTGGTCAGCGGTAGCTACGGCTCAATCGACTTCACCCTCCACGTGTGGCGTTTGCATGGGTCTTTCAATCTTGAGCCATCCGAAGAGCCACTACGGCTCAACGGACCTCTCTAGCCTTGACCCGTCCGGCGGCCACATATGTTCTAACGAATAGGTCGGGTGGGCTAGCCCACATAACCGACAACATTCGGGCCTATGATTTATTGTTCCTTAATGTAACATCAAGTCCAAAAAAGCGTGATCGATAAACCCACCACTTTTTCAAAATATTGAGTGGGAGCGGGAGAGGCGACGGCCGACCCCACGGCCTCTACTTGTTGACACAAGCAACGTGAGAGAATGGTGACGCCTCGTGCCGGCTGGGACCGGCCTCCTGAAGGAAGGCCTTCACCGCTATCAAAATTCAAGGCTTGGTCTCCGAAAGGATAGGATTTTGGGTACTCGTCGGGTCACCGACCGACCACTAAGGCGGCACACTCGGGGTCTACCTAAAAATGCTGAGACAGTGGGTCACACTCATAAAGGTATTTTTGGTAGTACCTTGGCTGAAAAAGGAAAGGTGATTGACGATCACAAATGAGATGTTCGATTCTCAATCGATCTTCAATATTAATCGAAACCTCTTTGACCTACCCTAAGGCGACACTGAGGCATTAGATTAAATCCTTGGAGCAGTAGGATAGACTATAAGTACTTAGTTTATGTTCCTAAAATTTTAGTAGTGTATGATTTGGATTTATTTTACATCAATTTTATTTACAAGCTATTATATATATCTCTCTAAGGTGCTAGGAGGCGCTAGTGTAAAATTGACTAGTAATGACTTCGTTAAAAAGTGGTAAGTAACTAAAACGTTGTATTTATTAATCGCACATGCGATTAATTTTTCGAAAGAGATATTTCTCTTGAAGCCTTCAAAACTTAAGTGACGTAAATAGGCATGTCACTGCTGTCACTCGTGCGAGCGAGAGACAACCGTAGTTAGTTTGAAAGATGATTGGGACGATAAAATTCTTCTAGTGAATTGTGTAGTGTCTACACGAGAAATTTTCTGATAGAAAAATTGGAGAATCATAAATTAAAGTGTCGCTAGTTAAACGGTATTTGGAACCGATAAACTAGTGGGAGCTTTTATATTATGTTTTTCTAATTTATTAGAAAATCAGTCCCACTAGGTAACACTTTCATTAGACATCCCACAGTTCACGAGTAGTGTCTACTCAAACGAACTGCTAGTTCAAGACTATTTCCTTTTAAGGAAAGTTAAGAATGGGAAAGAATGTCACTAAGTGTTAATCATCTTAACTAAAGTTTTGAGGCTAAACCGAAACATTAATTAAAGAAAGTATAGGATAAGGAAAGTGATTTCGGATCACTAACCAATGAATCCTTAGCGACTTTCTTAACCGAGTAACTCCACTCGGGAGCTAAGTTCTTTGGAAGAACAAGGGAGCTTTGCATTAATTATTAATAAAGTAACAACGGGCAGTAATTTCAGCTACAATAGTGGGAGTGATATAAGGAAATGAATTTCGGATTCTATCCTTGAACATCACGAGAAAAATTTATTTTTACATTTCTGATTCGTTGAAACAAATAGATTCACTTTCAACTCGATATATTGTTACCTCATAGAAAGTGAAAATGACATTTGTAGTGCGAATCCGAGACTCGACTTTTGTTTGATAAAGTCGAACCACTAAGAAATGCTGAAAAGGTATATGTAACACGTCTTAAACTATTTTAGGTAAAAGGTTTCCGTATTAAGATAAGCGACCTTTCAATATCTATTAATTAGTGCATATATCCTAGAGATAAGATCTGACGACTGGCTAAGGGTGATTCCTATCTCCCAGTCTAGGAACACCATCTCAAAGGAACAATGACTAAGTTTCCTTTCAATCGGGAAAGGGTAATAGATTTGAAGGGGTAGCATAGCTTGTTCACCATGACTTTCAGGGTCTAATGAGAGATACAAGCTAGTGGGAGTTTTTGAGTGGTGACATTTTGTCTGATAACTACTCGAAACGTGATTTGGTTTATCGAAAGAATACGAGGAGATGTCTCTGATTTTAGCAGAGAATAGAGTATTCCATGCTCGAGAAAATAGGCTATCGCATAGTCTTGGGGTGATGCTCGGCACGCCTCTTAGTGGAATGTTTCTCCACTGAGGAAGAAACCATAGACTTGCCCTATATAGTTATTGATATGCTACAATACACTGCTAAACTCGATTAAGATAATTCGTTGCAAAATAACGGTTAACATTATTATGTAAACCGAGAAGTCTACCTAGAAGATGCTAGTGAGTTTATGGATAAGGAGTGAATTCGGTTCACACCACATCCGTAAATGTAGTCATTTAGCATTTAATGCTTGAAGGTAGGGTGGGGATTTTATGCATACGTTCGTTCGATTGTATTTGTTAGTGAAATATTTTAATGAGGGCGAGTGAAGGTTGATTATAAGATTCTTGAGATCGAGAAAGTGACGGTTGAATCTGTCACAAGCCTTACGATAGAATCTATAAGAAACAACCTTAAACCTTGGAGTACGGCTACCCAAAGGTAGTTACTATCTAATTTAATCAGACCACGTCCAACATTAGTTGTTGGTGATTACACTGATAAATACTACTAGATCAGAATGTCAATCCACCCAAGACACAGTGAGAGTATGGTTTAACCGTTGACCCATTGTGATTTTGTGGACTTTATAATCTCTTTGGGATGATTGATAACCTATGGCTCTTGGTGGGTCAGATAGGATTACGATTATAGAGGTTGGTTTGAAAACCCTAACCCTGTGAATGGAGTTTTGGTACTCAGTTCTGTTTCACCTCTTGTAGAACCACCAGTGTCTCAGGCCCAATGGAGAGCAATTGGATCTACACGGAAAGAGTCGAATGAATAGGAAAGTTTAAACTTTGGCGCAAAGTTGAGTGGTATAGGGGTGATTCCTGACAAGTAGAGAGTTAACCAGGACCTTGAACTCTCTCACCACTCGATCTTGCTAGATTTCGTTAAGCGAGAAAATAGGGGTGATTCCACGGGACTTTCTTGCCGAACAATGGAATCTGAATTCATTCGAGCAATGAAGGGTTTTAGCTAAGAATGAATAACGGATTCGTTACAAAGCGAGAAGATAGGGGTGATTCCTAAGACCTTTTGCGAGAGACTAACAATATCTTAATTCATTCGAAAAGAACCTTTGGTAGGAGGCTGCCATAGAACCTCTCGGTCATTTAAAAGTCACATGTTTTAAAATATGTGGACTTGACCAAAATATTGATAAGTTTTTAAGTGAGGCTGGATATCAATATTGGTAATGTAGTAGTAGTATTAGTGTTCATAAATGATAACACTAAAGCGGTTGGAAACAACATGGGTGTGCTATCTCAAAGTCGAGCCCGACACGCCAAGATTCTCTGGATGAGAGAATTGGACTATATTCTAAGAATTTGATTCGGTCAAATTCACAAGAATGAGTCATTGGCTATCCCATCCGTCTTATTGGTTAAGATGATCATGCATATACTTATGCAACATTCAACGAGAGTAGTCCTACCTTACATCTTAGGAATGATTCTCTAAATCTCCGGATAAAGAGAAAATGGGATAGAGTCTCTCTTGGATAACGGCAAGTCGAGGTTATCACAAGTCAATAGTAGTCGAATCTCGGATTCGTGCATTGAAAAGCATTTTAGTACGTCCTCAAGTATCGTTAGAGAACGAGGAATCATATGCTTGTATATTCAGTGCAAACTTGAATATGTTTGACTACTACTGATTACGACTTGTAGTCAGTTAAGGATGATCATTAAGTTGATCTCGGGCTCGGTGTTTACTCATAGTGCTTAGAATTTCCTTTTTGAGTGCAGGAGTAATTCCGGTCTGCGATAAGCCAATATCACTTCATTGTGAAAGCAGGTGAAGAGATAGCTTAGAAGGATCTTCTCGGTCACAAGAAGTCAAAAGCATATTGAGAGAGAGTACCGCTGATTGGAAGGACCGACACGTTTCAATCCTAAAGATCGTCTCGAGTCGACAACCTAGCTAATCGATGTACCAAGTCGAGTGCTTGGAGAGTGCGGCATTGATGGATATGTCTCATCCTTTTAGAGCAAGTGGGAGAGTGTTGTGAATAAGATGAGAAAGGGTGTGCTCTAAAAACAATCATTACTTGTCATTTCGTGCAAGTGGGAGATTGTTAGGTGTAGTGCCGAAAGACAATTTGTGTAATTGTTTTTATGATGAAATTTATCTCACCTTATTACTTGCTTTGTGCTTGTAAATAATACAACTTCTTTGCAAACCCTATGTATATCGGTATGTAACCGCTTAACTTTCGGTGTATGGCATGCGTGAGGATTGAGTTAGTGGTGATATACTTAAATCTGTTAGTCCGTGGTGAACTTAATCGAGTTTAGGGTCTCTTGATTAAAACACCAATAATGCGCCTAAACACCTTAGGGTGTGATAGTCTTATCCGGTTTGTCGGTGAGAGGTACTACATGGGGCATTTATATATGATGGCATTCATATAGAATTTGGACCGATTTAATCTGAATTTCTCGGTATAATTCCGTAATCGAGGAATCTTATTAAATCATTAGATGATCATATATGGATCAACCTTAATCTGAGGTGATCACGAGTCTTTGCTTGTCCCGTGTAGTGTTTGATGTGTTAGTTACGGTTCACTTAAATATGTGTTCCAAGCCACTTCTCATTGTCACTATCTCCGGATGAGTGAGTAGTTACGATTTTCACAGACATGGAATCCATTCCTTCCTCTGCGGGAAGTAGAGAGACAGTCCCTTTATTTGTTAGCCCTAAGAAAGTGATCGATCCCGGAGTTCGCATTTGACTAATTAGCTACTAGTCGGATATGTGCACTAATTGATCATCGGGGGTTGATGGTAAATAAGGATAAGATATTACGAGTCGGGTTCACGGAGACTTCCCACTCGAGAATGGGCGATCTATGTAGGGTTAATCCGTATGTAGTGATTATATCAATGGGCGCTTATTCACTCTATGGGTTGAGTATAAGTATACATCTATAATCGGTAGAGTTCGATTTCGGGTTTATGGTGGCGTAATCCCGGAATTAATAATTAATGTACTTATTACATTCGATGAATAATTAATTATTAGAGCTCTTTGGTTATAGGTCCATGGTCCCCGATGTGGCTTACGTAATTCGGACTAGTAATCTTGTTACTTGGGCCTCATTAATAATTAATTGGTGGGCTAATTAATTGATATGCATAGATATTATTTAGTTGGGCTAAATAATATAATACACATAAAAGACATTTTATGTGGGCTTTTAAACCCTAGGGTGGCGCCTCATACTTCATTAAATGCAAGATTTGATTTTCTTGTGTGATTAATGATTAATAAAAGATGATTTATTTGTAATTGATTGATTGATTAATCACGGAATTATAAATGGAATTATCCTTTATTGTGATTTCTTTTTTTAATTATTTATTTAATTAATTAGAAACTTGGAGGCCAAGGATTTACTCTCTATATAAAGAGAGTTCTTCCAAGACATATGGGCATGGAAAATTTCATGCCACTCATTAAAAAAAGAGAAAAAAATTGTTTCTCTTGTCTAGGGTTTTAGAGGAAGAAAAACTTGGAGTTTTTCTTAGTGTTGCATATCGAGGAGGTTTGTGTATCAAGAAGGGTGTCCACCAACCGCCGTTTGGAGAACACATCGGAAGATCAAGCGACTCTTCCCGTTATTGGTAACATAATCTTAAACCCCCTTGTAGTACTTAAGTCCTTTAATTATGAATTGTGTCATATAAATCGTGATCCATCCATTTGCGCATAGATCTAACTCATTTAGATCTAAGAACACTCATCATCCTTCATTGTGCACAACTGACTACCTGCTTTGCTATATATTACCTTGGTTTGTTGATGTAGATATGGAGTTTTGCTTTTCTTGAACCAAGAGACTAGTCCGGTTCCTAGCATTTGGCAAGTTCCAGGAGGTGCTCTTTCTATCTATTTTGCATCCAAAGATAGTCGAATCTGAATATGATATCAATGTAAATCCTCCATCTTTTGGATACCAAATACCAACATTTATAGTGTTTTTCAAGTATTTGATTATCCTTTTAGCTTTGCTAGAAGATGTGATTCTTTTGGTTGAGCTTGAAATCTTGCACACACTCCTACAAAGAAATGCTATGTCAGTCCCTTGCGATTAAGTATAATAATGATCCAATAATTCCTCTATACATTTTACGATCTACATCTTTTCCTCCATCATCTTTTCCAAGTATGACTCTGCACACATTGGTGTGTCTGTGTGTGCCACTTGTATCCATCCCATACTTGTGTATCAAATCTCTTGTATACTTTGCTTGACTAATGAAGATGCCATCCTTCATTTGCTTTACTTGAAGGCCAAGAAAGTAGTTTAATTCTCCCATCATGCTCATCTGAAATTTGCTCTTCATCAGGTTTGCAAATTTCTCACATAGCTTTTCATCTTCGGATCCAAAGATTATATCATCAACATAGATTTGTACTAGCAAAGTGCTTGCTCCTTCCTCTAGTTTGAATAGAGTCTTGTCAATAGTTCCTTTGTTGAATCGATTCTTGATCAGAAATTGTGATAGTGTTTCATACCAGGCTCTAGGTGCCTGTTTGAGGCCATAGAGGGCCTTCTTGAGTTTGTATACTTTGTCTTCTTTTCCTTTAATTTGAAATCCAGGAGGTTGTTCTACATAAACTTCTTCTTCCAAAAGTCCATTTAGGAATGCACTCTTTACATCCATTTGATAGACTTTGAAGTCTTTGTGTGCGACAAATGCTAGAAAGAGTCGATTGCTTCCAATCTTGCTCTTTTGGTGCAAATGTTTCATCATAATCTATTCCTTGACTTGGGAATAGCCTTTTGCAACTAGCCTTGCTTTGTTTCTCGACAACGGTTCCTTGCTCATCCATCTTGTTCCTGAATACCCATTTCGCACCAATGATGTTGGCCATTTCAGTCTCACATCAACTAGTTCCCATACTTCATTTCTTTCAAATTCATTTAGTTCTTCTTGCATGGCTGTGATCCAATCTGCATCTTGGATTGCATCATCTATGGTCTTGGGTTCCACTTGTGATATAAAGCAAGTTAGCATGTGCTCCAGTTGTCTTCTGGTTCTGACTCCTGTGTGAATATCTCCAATGACTTGTTCTTCAGGATGGTCTCTTAGCCAATTTAGGTCTGGTTGAAGTTGATCTTCACTTGGTGCTTCCATACCTTCATGCTGAGCAAGAACTTCAACTTCAGGTGCTTCATCTGGTGTATTGGTAAGTGGTTCTTCTTTGTTTTCAAAATGATGATTTAGGATGGTAGCTGGTATGGTTGTATTTGTATAGATTTCCCTTTGTCTTTGCTTTCTTTCTTGATCTTGAAGATCTTCACCATTTGTATTTGGTTCATCAAAACTACATGTATTGATTCTTCAATCACCAAGGTTCTTTTATTGAGTACTCTAAATGCTTTCTTTGGTGTCTGAGTATCCATGAAGATTGCTTCATCGACCTTCTCATCAAAGATATGCAATGATTCTGTTTAAGACAAAACATTTTGATCCAAACATATGAAAATATGAGATATTAGGTTTTCTACCATTCCATATTTCATATGGAGTCTTTCCATGATGTTTGTTGATGATTGATCTGTTTTGTGTATGGCATCTTTGTGTTTCTTTGCTTGACCCAAAATCTCTTTGGTAAACATGCTTCTACTATCATTGTCTGATTGCTTCCTTGATGGTTCTGTTTCTTCTTTCTGCACACCATTTTGTTGTGGAGTTCTGCTATGAGATAGTTGATGTAATACTCCATTTTCTTCACAATAGGTTACGATAATTTCGTTTAGGAATTCGGTGCCTCTATCTCGATCGATCTTGATAATCTTTAGCTCTTTCTCATTCTGGAGTCTTCTCAACAAATCTGGCAGCTTCTTGAGTGTTTCTTTCTTCTTTTTCATGAAAATGGTCCATGTGTACTTTGAGAAGTCATCCACCACTACAAGAGTGTATTTCTTACCACTCACACTTACTAGTGTGACTGGTCCAAACAAGTCCATGTGCAGCAGATGTAGAACTCTTGTTGTAGATTGATAAGGCTTTGACTTGAATGAACTTTTTATTTGTTTTCCTTTTTGACAAGCATCACATAGACTCTCTTTCTTGAATGTGATCTCTGGCGTGGCCTTCAACTAGCTTGCTCCTTGATAGTTTGTTGATGGTCTTGAAATTCAGTGATTTAATCTTACATGCCAAATCCGACTTGTTGATTGTTTATTCTTGACAAGTAGGCATGTTTCCGCCTTAGCTGTTTTCCAGTCCACCACATACATGTTGTCTTGTCTTCTACCTGCAAGAACTACCGTGTTGGTTTGACTTTGAATCACTTTGCATCCTTCTTTGTTGAAGTGCACATTGTAGCCTTTGTCACGAAATTGGTGATGCTCATCAGTTGAAGTTAAGTCCCTTGACATATGCCACATTTTGAATCTTTAGATTGTTCTTGAGTATTATGCCTTCCCCTTAATCTTGCCAGGGTTTTCTTTACCTCCAAATGTGACTTTGGGTCCATCAAAAGCTTTGAAGTCAGTGAGCCATTTCTTGTTTCCTGTCATGTGTCCGGAACATCCACTGTCTATGTACCAGACATCCTACAAAACAGAATTAATTAAGTTTAGGTACCCAACACTGTTTGGGTCCATGCTTGTTAGCAATCATGCCTCCCATACTACCAAGGGTGTATCCAAAAGGTCTTCTTTTGGATAATTGAAGTCATCAACTTCATATGTATAAGGCATGGCGAGAATAGCTTCTAGTATTTTTACCGAAGGTATTACGATACTTTTCTCCACCTTTTGGTGCATTTGCATCCTTCTTTACTTTCCAATATGCATTAGGAAACCTTTCTTGCTTCATGTGTCTAGAATAGTTTGGTTTTCTTAAACACATGATGCATTTTGTGGAATGGTTTCCTCTTGTATTTTGGAGGTGCAACATTCAATCATCCTCTCGAAGGGTAAAGTCCGCTTTTCCTTTCGGATGGATGTGGTTCTTGATTATTTGGAAGGAGGATTTAGTTTGTCGTTTCACTACACTTTGGTCTTGACTTCACCGAACAGGATGATCTGTTGGAACCATGGTGCGTCCCTTTCTAAATTTTGGTCCACTAGTGGTCCTGAATTTAGAATGGTGTTGATCATTGTTCCTACTTTCATCCTCGATTATTTATAGCCAAGACCGGATCTGGATCCAAACCTTTTGAGGGTTTGTAAGTCGGTGCTTTTAGTGGTGCGATGGATACCTTCACTTTGGTGAGAGAGAGTTTCTTAATCGATCTTTTAGTAACGGATGTATGATCATCTGCTTTTGTTGATCATTTAAGTAGGTCTCCTTACTAGTTAATTCAGCTTTTGCTTCATCCAGTTCTTTCTTTAACCTCTTATTCTCTTTTCTTAGATCCTTGCATTCCTTTTCGAAATTTCATGATTCTTTTCAATTTCATCAAATTTAGTCATGAGATTTTGGACTAGGTCTCTTTGTATCTAATGGGAGACTAGAGGATTGTGCGAAGGTTAGATGTGGATGCATTAGATGAAGAACAGGAACTAGATGTTACCTCAGTTTCATCTGATTCTTTAGCCATTAAACATAGGATTGTTTCCTCAGTGTCTGAGCCATCACTTTTATCTTCATCCAATTCTTTGGTCATGAGGCATAGGCATGCTTTTTCATTTTCTGAGCTGTCTTCTTCATCACTATTATCTGAGTCATTGTCAGATGATTCTTCATGCTTTTCACTGCTGGATTCTGCCTTAAGTGCCTTCTTGCTCTTTCTCTTTTCAGATGCTCTGTATTTCTTCTTCTTTTCATCATCTTTGTCATTTTCTTCAGGACAATCAGCCTTGAAGTGACCTTTCTTGTTGCAGTTGAAGCATCTGTATTCATCATCTTTCTTCTTCATGTCTCTGTTTGAGCTTGACTTTTTGTTTGATGATGAATTTCCTTTGAATGGCTTCTTTTTAAACCTGTCAAAACATTTAACTAATAAAGCTACCTGTTCTTTTAATTCTTGTGTCTCTTTGCTGATGCATTCGGCAAAGTTACTTTCTTGAGGTGCGACTAATGCGGTGATTTTGTGTGTCTGCCGGAGCACCATCTTCGCCGTTCAATTCGAATTCATGAGCTTTTAATCGGGACATCGATGTCGAGTGTCGGTGCTTGCAAGATTTGTTGTTCCTCCGATTCATCGATGTTATGATCTTCCATCTTTCGTAGTCCTCTCAAGATTTTCAAGCATACTTCTTTTGGGGATATATGTGTCCAAGGCCGTTGTAATTCATCGATGATGCTTGAGAATTTGTTGTCCATTTGATCAATGGATTCACCAACCTTCATTTTAAAGTTCTCAAACTTCATTTTAAATGAGATAATTTGTTTTCTTTAATCGCTTGAGATCCTTCATTTATCAATGATAGCTTGTCCCACATCTCCTTTGTTGTTTTGCGATCTTTAATTCTCATGAACATGTTCTTTGTCTAGGGTCTTCAAGATCATGTCTTTTGCAACAAAGTCCAGATTTGCTCTTCTCCCTTGTCATCCTTGGTCCAATCCTTTTTAGGTTTGTCAATTTCCTTTCCTTGATCTCGCTCCTGTGCCTACCACCGTAGTGATTGTGATCGGTCCATCATTGATTACATCCAAAGATCTCTTCATGAGTTGCTGCAAGATGAGACGGCATTCTTATTTTATATTCATCAAAATTGTTAACATTAAAAGCAGTACTTTTGACAAGAAGTTTGAGGAATCCATCAGTATAATTGAATATATAAATGACAGTGAATGGCAAACTCAGATTTGAAAACTGCTTTGAAAATATGTGATCTCCTTGTTACCAAAAATTAGATCTGAACATGTTCTGATACTAGGAACACTGCTCCGATACCAATTGTTGGTCCCAGAGAAGGGTGAAACTATAGTCAGAGGGGGGTGAATGACTATAGTGGAGTTTCAAAACTTTTCTTCTATTTAAAAGCTTTTAGGCGTGGATAAGTCCCTTCTTACTATGTTGTTTTCAAATCGGTGTAGACGATCCACGTATATAAGTTATGATGTAGGCTAATTAAATAAATCTTTGTAAAGTAAATTGCGAAATTTAAGTTGACACAAGGCTTATAGTGGTTCGGGGTGGTGTAATCCCTTAATCCACTCTTCTCCCTGTGATGATTGGAGGAATTCACTATTGTTTTCACGATATACAATAGTATGATTGTCCTTGGCTTCCCAAGCTTCACAATCTACAAGACTATCACTCCTTGACTGCAACGGCTTGATGATTCGATTTTCTTTTCTTTGTTCCTTAAGATTAAGATCCTTCAACAAATATCACAGATTCAACTCCTTCTCGATTTCCTCCGATTCGATTTGCTTGATTTGATGTGAATGTGATTCACACACTTGCTTGATCAATCTCAATTCTGAGTATGACTTTGTAGTTCTGATACTTGAGTTGATCACTGGATATGTCTTTGTAAGTTCAGAGAGAAGGATTTTCAAATTGACAGAGTTTCTGCTTGATTTTTCTTTCTTAATCGTTATTTCTTTTCCTGTCAATGCCTTCTATTTATAGCCTTGAATAACCTTGGTTTTTGAAATTCCATCCGTTGGCTATATTAATGAGGGAATAACCCTTGATTTTATTCTTGATTCCCCCTTAATTGTATTCTCCTTGATTTCAGTGATCGGATTCTTTCTTCAAACGTATAGCAGAAAATCCGTCCTTGATTGATCCTTTAATGATTTGTGCATTTAATGCATGATCTTCTAAATCTTCATCGTATATCAAATTTGATCTTGTAAATGTCTCTTCGCCGTTTTTAGAACGGTCGAGTGAGCCTTCTGACTTAGCCGTTAGTTCTTTCTTTGCTGTTTTGTTTTCTCTTTGCCGAAAGTCAGTTTACTCAGCCGATTCACTGTTTCCTTCTTTGTTCTAGTTTTTGGAGAGTCTTTGTTCTTCACTGATCCTTGATTTGGGTGAGACCAGTGTACACCATATTTGAACATTGAGTTTCATCACTTAAAACATAACTTAGACTTATCCAAGGTCATCACAGACTTCCTTGGTTATAGGTCAGACCATAATGTCTTCATACTTCTCTGCTGGTGCTTTGCTGGCTTCACTTTGCCGAATATCTGTTTTTGCTTTTCCGTCCTACCAACTAGTACAATACTTGTCTGACTCAACTTATACAACATGTCAGACTCTAAGTAAAGACTTATACAGAGAGTTCTAACTTATATAACAGCTAGTATGGCCATCATCAAAACATAATAAAATGTTCCTAACAATGATGTCAATACCCTCCTTAAAAGCAATGCAAAAAGATAAAACAAAATACAGTAAATAACGCAATGAACTGAGAAACTGAGAGTTTATTTGATAACTAAGTTACAAGGTAGAGTAATAAAATACAACATGATAAAAAGAACTAGAATATAGTTTCTTTTTACTTGGCAGATTGAGAAGGTTGATTATCATAATTTTCTGCAATAGATCTCATAGCATCATTTGTAGTTGAGCTTTCAATTCCATGGATGCTTGCCCAAATGTTCCATGATTCAGATAGATTGTTCTTCTTGAAAAATTTGTTTTTGAAAAGAACTGCAAAAGTAAAGACAGTTGCCCTCAATCTTTTATTGGTGGTCGTTTCTCGATGAGATTTTAACAAATTCAGGTTCAGCCTTTTCCATTTTCTCTGATTCTCTATCTATAGTACCATATGCTTCCCACTTCTTCAGTTTATTCCAATAGTGCATGAGCACCTTCTGCATGTGTAAGAACGATTCTAGAGATTCTTCTTTTGATACTCCTTCCCTTTCTGGTAAGTTTCTGAATAAATTGTATATGGCGAGAATCCAAACCAACTCTTTTTTAGCGATGAAGCTCTGAGTATTTAACAATCGCCATTTCTTCATCGGTGAAATCTCCTCTTGCTTTCTTCAGTTCATTTAATTTATCATCAATATTTGTAAGGACTTGTGGCATCTCAGCTGCATGGACTTTTAAGATATCCAAACTTTCCCCCTTATTGACATCATCTTTATGAATCAGGCTTTTGATGTAAGCGTTCAAGGTTTGTTGAGTTGATGCCAAAATGGTTTGAGCCACAACTGAGTCCTTCATACCTTGTTCCATTAAGATCATTCTATCTGCCAGATTGTTAAGAATAACTTCCCATCTATCTTGAGTTTCATCTCTTCTTGCATCATGCTCGATGGTTGTTTTCCGAAGCTCAAGCAGGGTGTTTTGACAGTTATCATTGACGACATCCATTTTATTTTCAAGATTGCTTCTTTCATCTTTGCTAGCTTCTAAGGCATGTAGAACCTTTCTAAATAAGCTGTTATCGTCTTTCTGAATTCTGATTATCTCATTATGATAAAACTTAATGAGATCAACTTTGAGAGGGGTAAATCTTTTGAACTTCCCGCTTGTTGTTCTTTTCCTTTGTTTGTCTCAAATTTCGGTTGGTTTAGCTTGCTTTAGAGGTGAGAGAACAACTTGCTTCAGTTTTTCTCTATATTCAGTCGATTGTTTTCTTTCTTCAGATTGTTTCTTAGCTTCTTCCAAGCTTGATGGATCAATAACTTTTGCAGGTGACAGATGTACATTGAATTCATCATCTGACTCTTCTTCAGGCATGTTTGCCATAGTTCTTGCTATTTCAAGTGTAGACTTGTCAGTGGGAGATTGGTAACCTCCTTCTTGTTCTTTGTCTTGCTGTGTTTCAGATACACTTTCATAACTTGAACTTCCACTGCTTTCACCAGAACTACTAGAAGCATCATCAGTGTTATGTTCTATTGCAGTTTCCTTTTCTTGTAGAGAGGCAAGAATCCCTTTTTGTAAGTTAGGATCTTCCTGAAAATCATCATCATCATCATCGTTCCTTTTTGAACTTCCACCAGCTATGGCTTCCTTCCAATAACTGTTTCTAATCAGCGCATACCCTTGATTTAAGAATTCATCGGTATTGATTATTTTCTGATAGATTTGTGATGTTGTATAAATCAAATACCCATTTCTCAGTAATTTCCATTTCTGCCTGCTGACTTCTTTGATTAGCAATGAAACCGAATTTCCAAGTTTGATATCTGCGCAATCGCTCATAGTCAGCTGTCATTAGTTCATCATGATCAGTTGTGGATTTAAATGGTGTGAGAGTATCTTCGGATTCTCTTGTGATTGAATCTTCAACTTGCATGCGATCAGTTCTTGCAACATCATCAGTTTCCATAAGATCGGTTCTGCTGATTCCATTCTCAGCAGTGTCTGGGACGACTGATGTCTCTTTTTCAATGACTGAAACTGAGATTGTCGGCTCAGTTTCCATAACTTTCTCACTTACAAGTTCTTCAGCAACTTGTTTTTAAGTAGGTTCAAGTTCCAAATCACAAACATGAACTTCATCCATTGTATGCTCACAGGTGGTTCATCTTCATTGGCTTGCTCCTCCAAATGAATAACCTTGGTTGATTCTTTTTCTGCTTCAGCCTCCTTTTCCTCAGAGTGAGGAATTGAAGATTCTTTAACTATTTCCTCGTGTTCTAATCTGGGGTAGATTCTTGAGAGGTGGACTTGGATCTAGAAAGCAGCATGAGCATATTCAGTGTTGTTTCGTCAATCAGTCTTTCATCACTGTCAGATTCTTCATCAACATGCTCAGTTATCAGGGTCTGTTCCCCCTGAGTTTCAGCTTCCTTTTGTATGACAGTTTCAACAACTTGTTCTTTGTTGACAACTTCAGTTTCCCTTGTCACTTCTTTTTCTTATGACTGCGTGGCTGGTTCTTCAATTGGTGAAACTTCAGTTATCCAGACTGGAATAGGCTCGGTGAAAGTAGTTTCTGTTCTCACTACGGATGCTGATCCGTCAGCAACTTCAGTTCTTGCTTCTTGTGTTGGTGACACTTCTATTGATTTCTATGTAACTTGATCAGTTATGCCTTTTTCTGTATCTTCCAACTGCTTTCTTCTTTTCCTTAGATCTTTAATCTGTTCCAAAACTTCATCTCCAGTTGCAGGTTTCTTCGATTTCCTGCTTTTCTTCTTTTTAGGTTCATTCATAGATTTCTCAGCTTTCCTTTTTCCAGCTTTTTCTTCCTTAACGACAATTTTCCCATCAGCAATTGGTGTTTCTTTTCTCTTTGCGACTCCAAAATGGTCTAGTATTCTTTGGACTACTAACACAAGAGTCTTTTTGTGATAAAATCGACCCTTTTTGACATCAGTTTTCTTCTTGGGTAAGTCAATTGATTGAGCTACTAATTGATCAAACAGATATCGTGCCCAATTGAAACTTTCTTCAAACCAAATCACATATAGCAAATCTAATTTAGCTCCAGATAGATTGCTAAAGTTTCCTGCATTTCCAATTATGCAATTTGCTAATATTTTCGAGAGAAAATTAAACTCTGGCTTGAGTAAGCTTGTGCTCCAAGTCTGTGAGACAGCAGATTCTCCATTAATCACTATATCTTTCCATAGTTTCTCCTTTTGTTCCTTGGTCAGCTTGATGGCTGCTGATCCTTCAGATTTGTCAAACCCAAAGATGTCTGCAATTAGATCTTCAGTGACCTTAATCTCCTTACCATTGACAGTAGTGGTATAGGTATGTGTGTCTTCTCCTTCTATAGTTGTCTTCCTAGATTCATAAAAGTCTCCAATGCTTTCTAGACAAACATTTTTCAGATCGATGTTGAAAACAACATCCAAACCTTTAATTTTCCGGATTTTTGTTGCAATTGAATTGACTAGGGTTTGATCAATATATTTTGCAATATACTGTTCAAGAGATACGATCATTCCGGGTTCAACAAGAGTGAAAGTCATTTTTCTGGATTTGAATGAGAGTTTTGAAAATTTGGGATTCAGAGAGTGGATTCAAAACTTAAGCGTAAGAAATTACAAAAGAAAATTCAGGGTATTTATAATTTGTAGTAGGGGTAGTTAAGAATTGAGTGGGACATTAAAACGTCTTGTCATAAATATTTTGAGATTGTGAAAAGATGGATGAGTGGAAGATATGGACGGTTTAGATTGAGAAGGACCACGTCTTTTCTTGACATCTGTAGCTAGAGAATAGCAAATAGAGTAGGTACGGTGTATCAACAGCTGTATGCACTCAGTTTTGTCCTTGTGCTGAATTCAGTTGTAAGTACAACTTCGTTTTATGAATTGCAATATACAGTTCTCAGCTAGCGGTTTTTGTCCTGCAAAATAAGAATTTTTTTTTGGTACCCATATCTGTTTGGGTCCTAACTGATTAGCTTTTGATGGTACAACTTTATTTTTAATTTTATACCTCTCTTGATATTTTGACTGAGTAAAGTCAGCTTTCACAAATTTTTCCTGTTTAGTCTTAACAGCTTTAGGTTTATTCAGTTTGTGAAACTGATGTGATGGTTTATTCCAATCTTCATCTGTGGGAAATAATCTTCCTTTCCCTCTGAGTCTATTATTCCATGAATGATCTACATTCTTAGATGGATATGACTTGAAGATTTTTCTTACTGATCTTGGATCAGTTTTACTGTTTTAAGCCTTCTGAGTCTTCCTGTAAAATCTGTTGGCTTGGTGAGTTTTACCAACTGATTTTTCAGTTTTATCAGTTTGTGCGTTTGGTCAGTCTTTGAGTTTATCGATTTCTAATAATTTTATCGAGTCTTCGAGTTCTTGATCATTGTGTAGTCACAAATTTATTGCAAATCGATCTTGGTCTCGAACTTAGAATTATCACGATTATCAAACCCTAAACCAGATCTATCTCCAAATGGTTTTCCTGGTTTGAATTGAACTCTGGAAATTGGATCAACTGATGATTCTTTGATGCTTACAACTTTTGCTAGTTCATCAGTTGGTCGAATTATCTTGGTTCCATTATTAGTCTTGATTAGATCGATTTCAGCATTCAATCTCGAAATTTCAGTTTTCAATAACTTTTTCTCCTTTTTGACATTCTCATAATTCTTTTGAGTTACCTCTAATTCCCTTATGAGTATGTCTAAGGTTTTATTGAAATCATCATTTCTTTGATTATTTATGGTAGTGTGAGTGCAAGATGTAGATGCGAATACCTCCTGATTTTTGATAGGTAGATCTTCTGACGAGGAATCATCGATTTGAACTTGTTTTCCTTTATCAATAGCATTTGCCTGTGTAGTTCCTAACAGTATGATTTCTTCATCACTTTCACCTCCATGACTTGTAGGTAGAGTCTCATCAATATCTTTGGATGGATCTTTGGTCAGTTCTTCTTCTATATTATTAGCTACTCGCAGTAACTCTCTTTCTGCTTCTTCTGAAAGATCGCTTAGGGATGGAAATCCTCTGGATTCATTATCATCATTCGCATTAAGCTCAATGTCTTCATCATAACTGAAATGAGGTTCTGGATTTGTGTGAGAGCTTGTAGTACTGAATCTTTCAAATACTTGATCTTGGAAATCATAGACAACATTCTGCAAGTAGTCAGTCAGGGGATTATTTAGCCAATTTCTAATTCTAGATGTATCCATTGAAATGAAGTATAGTAAGGATTGTCAACAATTGGTTTATAACTTAAGCAATAACAACTCGGATCTCCTCCAGAAGGAAGAACTTGCTCCGATACCAATTGTTGGTCCCTTGGAAAGGCTAACACAAGTTTAGAGGGGGGGGGGGGTGAATAAAATGTCACCAAAAACATTCCCAAAACTAAAAAAGCCCCAGGAACTGAATTTTTGCCAAACTCAAACTGATGCTCAGCTCAGTTTTGTTCCTGTCCTTTAACTTGTGCGGAGTTCAGCTAACTCAACTGAGTATAAGTCAATACTTGACTTATATTTAGTCTTGTTAATCGCGTGGATAAAACTAGCCTTTAGTGCGATAGATGTGTTAATAAAGATCTAAATCCCTATGTATCGCTTTTTATGTTGACTCGATTAATCGAAGTTTCTTTGAGTGTGAAGATGACAAGAATTAAATCAATCACAGCAAGAATATGAAAGTATAAAGTAAACCAACACAAGATTTGTTTATGGAAGTTCTGGGTGGTGTAATCCCGTACGTCTTCTCCTGTGGTGTAGGAGGTATCACTAGAATTTGAGATAACCGTTACAAAATCCTAGCACTAAGATAGTCCTTCACGACACCCTAGTTTCACTGTCTACACATAATGAAGAAAGGTAGGATTGCTCCCTTCATTCTGCACACTGATCTTTCGAGAGGTGGAATTGCTCCTTCACCAGCTCACCACAAACACAAACACAGTCCGCAAACTGCACCAACAGTTGTGGCAACAAAGTTGCAACCGTATGAAGAAATGTGGAATTGCTTTCTTCAAACTTTGCACATCCAACCCTTTTTCACAAAGGTTAGGTTTAGAATTAATCAAGGATTAATTCAGTGAGCTGTCTGGTTCTTCTGGATCTGACTTTGTAGCTCCAAGATGCCTTCTTTCCCCCTTAATGGGTTACTAGATCTTTCTTTGAAATCTTCAAGGCAATTCGGTTGGCTTCCCCTTTTCTAGATATATATGATCTGATTTTCTGGATCTGGATCTTTGGATATGTGCTTGTAAAGATCTTTTTCTGATCCTTTTCCACCTAGTTCTTCAAGTGATTCTCTTATGTATTTATAGGGGTGATGTAACGGTCACTAGCTCTTGGAGCCGTTACATTTGTCGTTTAGCCAACGTTCATGTGTACGATCATTGTCGTATTGTTAATTCAAGTTTAACAAGGCCTTAACTCAGTTTTATACTCTACTTCAAAACTGAGTACTTTGTATACTTAACATCTGACTTTAATTGACTAAGTCAGAGTACACCATTCAGTCTCTTCTTTTCCTGGTAACTGATAATCTTTGTCCTTAGGATTATTCAGTTTTACATGATCTATAGTTCAGTTTCTGGTCACCACAGACTTGCTTGAATCCTGACTTATAGTCACGACTTAATCGACTTTCTAACGAGTTTGCTACCTCGGTTCTTGATCTTCAGAATCGAGTCTGTGACCTCGGTTCTTGATCTTCATAGATAAGCCAACCGAGTCTCAGGTCCTCAAAGAAACTTATCTTCTTCAGTTATTGCATAACTGAGTTTGAACCCTCAGTTCTTCATGTGCATACTCAGTTTTCTTGTTGTGACTCAGTTTTCTTGTTGTGATTCAGTTGTTCAGTTTCTATAAATCTCAGTTTCTTACTTTCTCAGTTCCAGCCTAGATCTATTACAATACTTGTCTGATTTAACTTATACAAATATCAGACTCTAATAAATCCTATACATTGATATCTAGACATCTTTTTGCTTTACACTATAACAGCTAGTTATGACACTTCTTCAATGGGGTTTAGAATAATAACTGATTAAGCGATGAATCATCATCAAAACATAAATTTTATTTCCAACAGTTTTCAGATTGCATACTTATGAGGCCGAGCTTGATTCGCGGGCTTGGGTGGCTATGAGTTAGGCACTGAATTTTCACAAGTCATGTGAGTTTTATTTCTTTGTTAGCTTACAGCAGGCAGGACTAAGTCAAACTGACCCTAGGACCAGCTAAGTTAGGTTAGATGGATTTCCTTTAAATGCACGGAGGGCAGGGCCAGGCCGGAATGACTTCTCGAATGAAGTTTAAAGACGAGCAGGGCCAGGCTAGTGCTGACTTATCGTTTAAAAGCACGGCGAGCAGGGCCAGGTCGGACTGACTTCTCGCATGAAGTTTAAAGACGAGCAGGGCCAGGCTAGTGCTGACTTCTCGTTTAAAATCACGGCGAGCAGGGCCAAGTCGGACTGACTTCTCGCGAAGTTTAAAGACGAGCAGGGCAAGGCTAGTGCAGACTTCTCGTTTAAAAGCACGGCGAGCTGGGCCAGGTCGGACTGACTTCTACTGGATATACAGAAACCCGAATCCGGATCCGATCCATAATTGGATCATCAGATCTGATTCACAGCACCGATCGAGACGCTCGATCATGCACATCGGAAGCTACGAATAAATTCGCATGCGATTTTACCACAATTTTAATTCACATAATTAATTAATACAACTACGAGAAGGTTGAAGATTTACCCTTTAAAAGAGGATGAGTAAAACAGTCGACCAAAGGGGAGAAGCCGCAGTCTTCCGGATTGTATCTCCTAGCGACGACTGGTGGACATCGATCCTCGCCGTAGAACCTCCATGAATATGCACAAGAAAAACCCTAGGTTTTTTTCTCTTAATGACTAGAACAAGAAACTAATTTTTCTTTTCTATTTGGTAAAAAGTAGCTCCAATAATTGTGTGTTATTGTGTTGGGCGGAACTATATTTATATAGGAAAATAACTAGTAAATAGAGAGTTATCATTTTCATAATACAATTACCTATTCCAATAAGGAAAAGATATTTGCAATAATATAAGAGATAATTCCCAAAAAATCAATCTATTTATTTCTTTTTCATTAATTATCTAACAAATAAATAATTAACTAATTATCCATGTGACATAATCTATGAAAATTTCTTTTCCTAATTTATCACAATGGGGCTCCACATATGTCATCATTTTTAATAGAAAATGTCTTTTCTATTTTACATATTATTTACCAAATAAATAATATTGCATATTCATTAAATAGACAAACTATTTTATTTATTCTCAATGTTCCCTGAAACGAGAAAACAATCGCGTGTTAGGAGCCAACCCGGGGACCATGGACCTATAACCAGTAGCTACAATAAATTGAATAAAATATTCATTGAACAGAATATTTCTACTCAACTTATTAATTCCGGAATTACGCCACCATAAATCCGAAATTGAACTCTATCGATTATAGATATAACTTATTCTCAAAACGTCGAGTCGAGTCAATAAGTGTCCATTGACATAATCATTACATAAAAACTAACCCTCCATAGACTATCCATAATGAAACAGGATTATTTCCGTAAACCTTCTTCAATACATCTTATCCCTATTTACCATTAACCCACTAGTGATCAATTAGTTCATAACAAATACGAACTCCCGGGATCGATCAGTTTCTAGGATTAACAAATAAGGGGATTGTCTTTCTACCTCCCGCAGGAAGGAATGGATTCCATATCTGTGAGACACACATTTCTCACTCATTCCAGAATAGTGCCAATGTGAAAGTGATTCGGAACGCGCCTCTTAGTGATCCTTAACGAACATATCAAACCCTATCCTGAAACAAGCAGGAGTTTGCAATCACTTCAGGATTAAGGTTAATCCATATGATCATCTTGTGATTTAATAATATTTCTCAATCATGGAATTATATGAGAAATGCAGATTAAATCGGTCCAGTCGTATATGACTACATCATATATAAATGCCCTACTTAGATAACCAATATCGACGGTCCGGATAAGACTGTCACACCTTAAAGTGTTTTGGGCGCATTAATGGTGGTTTAATCAATAGACCCCATACTTTGATTAAGTTCACAACGGACTAACAGTTAAAGTGCATCACCATAAACTTAATCCTCATGTGTGACGCACACTAAGTTATATGGCTACTTATGATACGACTTGGGGTTTTCAGCAGTGTATTTCTTATAAGCACAAAGCAAATAATAAGATGAGAATAAATCTATCATTTATTAATTATAAAACAATTACAGAAATTGTCTTTCAGGCGCTACTTCCAACACCTCTCCTATGAAGTTTAAAGAAGAGAAGGGCCAGGCTAGTTCTGATTTCTCGTTTAAAAGCACGGCGAGCAGGGCCAGGTCGGACTGACTTCTCGCGTGAAATTTAAAGACGAGCAGGGCCAGGCTGGCGCTGACTTCTCGTTTAAAGTTTATACGTGGAGTATACTAATTAGCTGGTCCTTATGGACTTATAAAGCAAGGCAAAGAAATAAGTAAATGACAAAAAGTAAAATTTATTCAACGAAGCCAAAATATCCAAGACTGATAGTGAAACGGACAACACTTAACGAAAGTGCAGAAAAGTAGACTGGAAAAAGCAGTAAATGATAAAAGACTTGCCAAAATGATCAAGCCAAAAAAACTCCTTTGTCCTTGATAGTGGCCGCATAGAAACTTCAGTCGACCTCTAGATCTCATTTGATTTCAACCGAGCTGCGGGCGGTCGGAAACTTTAAACTGATATGAGCTAGGGAGATTATGGCATGAAGATCGATCAGGGCCGGCCTTCCAAGGATGATATTGTATGTTGATGCGTGACTTGACCATGACGTAGTTGACCGTGAGAGTCCTCCCCACTAATTCCTTGCTGAACGTTGTCGCAAGCCGAACCATCCCCATAGGATGAACATGAGGACCAGCAAATCAAAACAAGGGTGCCGAAACAGGACTGAGCTCGGACTCCTTGAGGTTCATTGCCTGAGAAGCTGCAAAGTATAAGACATTGACGGCACTTCCAGTGTCGACGCAAACCCTCTTCACCAGATTCTTATTCACCACAACATCAATGATCAGACCTTCGTTGTTTGGGACCAGTGGGAGTGAGTCCCTAGGCCCATAACTTTCTTCCTGAAAGGGGATATGACCTCCTCTGTTCGCCTGCACGCCCCCTGATGGGTAGGCTGCCGACCTCAAATGAACTGCCAAGACCTCCCACAATAGCATTGATGGTATTAATCGGACGATTGTCCACCGGCTGATCCCGATATGGAGACCGATCTCTTCTTTGCTGGAGCTCGCCCTGCCGATTGCGATCTTGGTTGAAATTCCTCTATGGGTAGTCTTTTTGTCCTCGACGTTCGCCGTACTGAGGTCGCTCCACAACCTCGTCCAACTTCCCATCAGCAATTGCCGCATCCACGTCTCTTTGGATATCTCTACAACTGTTCAGATCATGTCCAGTGTCTTGGTGATACGTGCAGAACTTACTCTGGTCCCTTCTGTCCAAGGGGTTTCGTAACGGCGTAGGAGTTCTTGCCAAGCCCTTTCTTTCCATGATTGCAAGCACTTGCTCCCGAGGCCTGTTTAACACTGGGAAATCTCACGGGTGCAAGGCACTTTTCTTCTCGGATCGGCCCATTGCTGATCTGATCGTACGATCTCCAGACGACTTTCTTCTCTTGTCGGAAGTATCTTCGGCCTTATCTTTCTTGGACTATGACTTTTCCAACTCTCGCTTCAGCCGATTGGATTCTTCTCCTTGACAATGCTTGAATGCTATCTCCATGCATTCTTCCATAGATGTAGGGAGCTTGCTGTTCAGCTTGGCTTATAGACTCCCTTCACGTAGCCCTGCCACAAAAGACACGATCCGAACATGATCATCAGTGTCTCTCACTTGAAGTGACTCTTTGCTGAACCGCTTAAGGTACTATAGTACGGTTTCGTCTCGCTTCTGTTTGAGTGAGAACAAGTGGGTAGCATTCTTCGGAAATGGCTTTGCCATGATAAAAGCGTTTTGAGGAACATCTTTCCTAGAGTATCAAAATTGTAGATTATCCTGGGTGGTATCTTCTTGAACCATTCTCGAGCTCGGTCGGTGAGCAGTGCTGAAAACGCCTTGCATTTAATCTCCTCTGGAGCACTGTCGAGATTCATGTGCGTAAGGTACTGGAACAAGTGGTCCTAGGGGTCTTTGGTTCCATCGTAAGGCTCCAATTTTAGGATCTTGAATCTCGATGGTTGGGGATAGCTGTGAATTGCTCGGAAAAAGAGGATTCGAGAGCTAGGAGTGCGGATCTCCTTCCGGCTATGGCCTCTAGCTCGGCGCGAGCTGCTTCCATCGCCTGTGGCACAACCAGTTGCTTTCTAAGATTCGATGGGGTTGACAGAACACCTCTCTAGGCTCTTTTGTGCCTAGGAGGAGAAGGAGTTTACTACCAGGTCCCATCATCGGGGTCATCCTCCTTCAAATCTTGCTCCTGGTAATTCCTCCTGATGGATCCCCCTACTGCAAATCCGGATCCTGTGAATTTTCGTCAAGGGGATCCTATTCCTCCAGATCTTCCAGGTCTTCATCCTCCTCGTCCACTTCTGCCAAGACAGCATTGAGGACAACCTGTTTTGTTGTGTCATCTAAAGCCGTGAGTTGATCTACGAATGCCTGGTGGGTCGTGTCGAGAGAGATTTCATCGTGTTGCTGGTTCTGGTTGTTAGCATCCGATTCTGTCGCATTGTTAGCGTTGCTGCCATTGGCGGCTTGCTGTCGTGTGGTCGCCATGTTGATTATGGAGCTTTTTCTAGGATTATCAAATATGAGGCCTTCCTTCTAGCGCCAATGAAAATACCAAAAATCGCCTAAATTATATCTAGGGTTCCTTCTCTAGTGATAATCTAATGGTGCTCCTAGAATAAAGAAAAACAATAAAAGAGATGGTGTTTTTGGATGTTTTAGACTGCACTTTAAGGTGATCAAGCTGCCTACGTATCCAATGCCCGGATTGGAATCAAGTCTTCGAAGTTCCTTATGGATCATTTATATAAAAGGGACTTGTGCCCTAGAGTTAGCGTGTGGCGTATCCATGGTGGACATTGATTGGTGTTTTCCCTAAGGAAAATGATTATGATTAGTTAATCTCCTTGATATTAGGAGATAATTGTGACATTCAAATATTCACATTAAGTGATAAATATTGGAGCCTTTATGGCTCGGGATTCCTTCCATATTTATCTGATTTAGAACGTGTGCAAAGGGTTTGGCTCGAGGGGGACCTAGGCTGACCATATAGTTTAGATGTGGTTAAGTTTGAACACAAGTAGGGGTGCACATGGTCCGGTTTTCCGGTTTTTAACCACTTTTAAAGCCAAACCATTTTTTACGGTTTCAAAATTTACAAACCAAAACTAAATCATAGCTAGGTAAAACCATTTTGTTCGGTCCAGTTTGGATCGACTTGGTTACGGTTTTATCCGGTTTACGGTCCTCTTTTCCCATTGAAATGGCATTATCACGGTTCAGCGAATTCATGTCATTATTCATATGAAAACCATACAAGATTATCATTCTCCATCTATCATACACCATAACTTGAATGTAACTGGGTCCTCTATATATATTGTTGGAAATAAAATTTATATTTTGATGATGGTTCATCACTTATTTGTTAATTGTTCTTAATCCCATTGATGAAGTGTCATAACTAGCTGTTATAGTGCAAAGCAAAAAGAAGTCTATATATCAATGTATAGGATTTATTAGAGTCTGATATTTGTATAAGTTAAATCAGACAAGCACTGTAATAGTTCTAGGCTGGAACTGATAAATGAAGAAACTGAGATTTAATCTAGCTGAGATTCTACAAGAAACTGACAATAGAGCACACCAACAGAAGATTGAAGAAGATAAGTTCATTTGAGGAAACAGACTCGGTTGGCTTATCTAGAAGACTCAAGAACCGAGGACACACAGACTCGATTATTGAAGAATGAAGAACGAGGGTTCAAACTCGATTATGAAGATTACAAGTCAAGATCAGAAAGTTAGACTTCGAGCAAGATTGTGGTGACTGAATCGACTTTATGGATCTTGTATGAAGACCTAAGAATCATAAGGACAATGAATTCTTAGATGATAATGAATCATGGTGTACTCTGATTAAGTCAATTATAATCAGATGAAAATCGAGCAATCGATATTTGAAGAAGAGTAAAATCTCAGTTAATGCTCCAAGTCGATTAGAAACCAAAAAAGAAAAACTCAGTACAAAACTGATAAGGAGACTCAGTTTTATAAGTCAACCATCCAACAAACTGATCGTACAGTCGAACGTTGTAAAGAAAGCAATTTCATTGGATGAAGTACTGACACAACAAAATGGTCAGAAAATATAGTCGTTACAAGCAGGATGAATGTTGAATGAACCCCTATAAATAGACTACCTCTACAACATCAAAATAGAGTGCAGGTATATGATAATAAAGCAAGAAAATTAAAAGGAATCTATCTAGTCAAGAAAGATCAAATTGAGGGGGAAAGCCAAATCCAAAAGAATACCTGCTAAGTACTTAATTGCAAGATCAAGAAATTTCTTCAAAGTGTTCAAGCATATTCAAGCAGATTCAAGATCCAACATTTGAAGAAATACAGAGCCGTGCTTAAATTAATCATCTAGAAGAAAAGCACAAATCACAGTTGAATCATAGTTATTGATTCAAAGTCTCAACTTTGATTTTATCAAAGGTTTAGACTGTGAAACACCAAGAAGGTGTGAAGGATAGTTGAGTGCAGTCAGGAAGACTGTGTTTGTGATGAACTGGTGAAGAGGTAATTCTACCCTCCAAGGACCAGTGGTTCAAACAGTTGAAGAGCAGCAATCCTACCTGTTCTACAAGTGTTTAGATAGTGAAGCTAGGGATTAGTCAAGGACTATCAGTTTAGAACTTTTTGTAACCGGGCCATCTCAAAGAAGTTCTAGTGGAATTTTCCTCCGCATCACAGGGGAAGAGAGGATTGACAGGATTACACCGCCTGGAACCTCTATAAATCTTGTCTATTTACTTTACGCATTCATTTACTTTATTATAGTTATATTTATGTGGTTTTCATACTGAAACTAAGTTAAATAGTTTTAAAGGCTAATATTTATCCGCTGCCAGTTAACAAGACTAAATATAAGTCAGTATTGACTTATACTCAGTTGAGCTAACTGAACTCCGCACAAGTTAAGGGACAGGAACAAAACTGAACTGGAGATCAGTTTGAGTTTCAGAGAAACTCAGTTCCTAGGGCTTTTCCAGCTTTTGATAAGTTTTTGGTGACAAGTTTATTCACCCCCCCTCTAAACTTGTGTTAGCCTTTCCAAGGGACCAACAATTGGTATCGGAGCGATTCCTTCTTTTGAAGGTGATCCAAATCGTTTACCGCTTCAAGGTTCAGTTGTTTCTGATACCAACAATTGGTATCAGAGCAGTGTTTTTGTTTTGAAGAGATCCATTACTGATCCAATATCAATTTGTCTATTTGAAGTAACTGTCTATCAGTTATTTGTTCAGGAGCAACCAGTTATTGAAAACCCCTTACTGTATCTGTCTTAAAAGTATTTTTAATGGATACATCTAGAATTAGAAATTGGCTAAATAACCCCCTGACTGACTATTTGCAGAATGTTGTCTATGATTTTCAGGATCAAGTATTCGAAAGATTCGGTACTACAAGCTCTCACACAAATCCAGAACCTTAATTCGGTTATGATGAAGACATTGAGTTCAATGCGAATGTAGATGATAAATCCTCAAGATTTCCATCCTTAAGTAATCTTTCGTAAGAAGCGAAGAGAGTTACTACGAGTAGCTGATTCTATAGAAGAAAAGCTAACCAGAGATCCATCCAGTGCAAAAGCCACAGATATTGATGAAACTCTACCTACAAGCCATGGAGGAGAAAGTGATGAAGAAATCATACTGCTAGGAGCTACACAGGCGAATGCTATTGATAAAGGAAAACAAGTTCTAATTAATGATGATTCCTCAACAGAAGGTTTATCTATCAAATATCATGAGGTAAGTGTTAGGTGTGATGCCCAAAAGACAATTTTGTAATTGTTTTATTTAATAAATGAAATGATATTATTATTCATATTTATTATTCTCATATTCACCGATGTGACAATAGTATTTACACTACAGAAAACCCTAAAGTATATCGTTTATGTAATCACTTAACTCAGTGTATGGGATATACACAGGAGGATTGAGTTAGTGAAGATGTACTTAAAATACAATTAGCCCGTAGTGAAGTTAATCGAGTATCGGGTCTCTCCTTTAACGTGCTATTAATGCGCCCATAACACAATAGGTGATTGTCTTATCCGGACTTTCGTTTAAGAGAACTTAGTGGGGCATTTATATATGATAGATATATCATATAGAAATTTGGACCGATTTGATTAGAGTTCACGATATAATTCCGTAATCGAGAAGTCTTATCGAATCAATCGATGATCATATTTATGGATATATCTTAATCTGAGGTGATCACGATCAATAACGCTTGAATCGAGTATGAGGTTTGACTTGACGGTTAAGGATTACACCGAGTCCGTGGTCCGAATTACCCCATCTTGGCATTGTAATCGGATTGAGTGAGTAGTCCGTGTTATCACGAGATACGGAATCCATTCCTTCCATTTATGGAAGTAGATAGACGCGATTCCTTTATTTGTTAATCCTAGAAACTGATCGATCGCGCGAGTTCATATTACACTGATTAGCTACCAGTGAGGTGTATGAATTAATTGATCACTAGGGGGTTGATGGTAAATAAGGATAAGAGGTTCTAAAAAGGGTTAACGGTAACTTCCCGATTTAGAATGAACAGTCTATGGAGGATTAATCCATATGTAATGATTATATCAATGGACGCTTATTATTATTCTCGTGAGGAGATAAATATAATCTCATAATCGGAGGAGTGCAGTCACGGGATTATGGTGGCATATTCTTGTGATTGATTTATCGAATATAATTATTCTGTTCGTAAGATAATTATTTATTTGATTTATCGGAGCCGCTGATTATTAGTCCATGGTCCCCGACGTGCCTCCTATATAGCATAGCTATTCTCGGACGTCGAATCCTAATAATATTAATTTAGTTCTTGTTGGACTTTATTAAGACGATATGTGAATTAATTGTTTAATGGACTATTAAATTAGTTGGGCTAAATATTTAAATATGTGAAAAAGACATTTTTTATAATCTTGGCCCAAAAAGTGTGTTATGGCCAAAATTATTGTGACTAGGTCACAAGAAGTAATTTTCGGCCAAAAGCTTGTCTAAGTGAACAAGAAATTGTTTTTTTTGTGAATTAATAAGACATGTGCATAAAATGTTGGATAAATATTTATGGAAAGAAATAAAGATAAATATAATTCTAGATTTGTTCTAGAATATTATGGGATTATTTTTATTTAATGGATTTATTTTATTTGCAAAATAAAACCATTGAAGGTTAAGTTTTACTCTCCTATATAAAGAGAGTTCTCCCAAGCCTTACAAACACACATAAAAATTCGACTATCATCTCTTAGAGAAAAGATAGAATATTTTCGGCCAAGGGGAGAAGGGAAAAATCTTGGAGGTTTTTCCGGGTAGCATATCGGGAGGATTTGAGACGAGAATTTCCTTCCACCGGGAGTTGCTTGGATCACACGTACGGAAGATCGTGGTGCTCTTCACATCTTCTTGCATTCTTTCTTTTGTGGTTCTTCAACTTGGATTTTGAGATCCAAGAGGTATGTTCTACAACCCCCTTGTAGATATAGATCTAGTTATTTTATTACGTGTAATTTATAGATCTAGATCCTTAAATCGCTTCCGTTGCGGATGGTATTACTAACAGTAAGTGCATCTACATCCAAATCTCACACTATCCTGAACAATCAAAGAAATGAAGATTTCAATGAAACCTTGGACATACTCATAAAGCAATTAGAGATTATTCAAAAGAATTATGAGAATGTCAAAAAGGAGAAAAAGTTATTGAAAACTGAAATTTCGAGATTGAATGCTGAAATCAATCTAATCAAGACTAATAATGGAACCAAGGTAATTCGACCAACTGATGAACCAACAAAAGTTATAAACATCAGTGAATCATCAGTTGATCCAATTTCCAAAGTTCAATTCAAACCAGGAAAACCATTTGGAGATAGATTTGGTTTAGGGTTTGATAATCGAGATAATTCTAAGTTTAGATCGAGATCGATTGCAATAACATTTGTGATTGCTCAACACCAAAAAACTCGTAAAACGATAAAGTTATTAGAACTGATGGATACTCAACACAGCCAAATGCACAAATTGATAAAACTGAAAAATCAGCTGGTAAAATTCACCAAGCCAACAGATTTTACAGAAAGATTCGTAAAAATCGAAATAGTAAAAGCGATCCGAAATCGTAAGAAAAATCTTCAAGTCATATCCATCTAAGAATGAAGATCATTCATGGAATAATAGACTCAGAGGGAAAGGAAGATTATTTCCAACTGATGAAGATTGGAATAGGCCATCACATCAGTTTCACAAACTGAACAAATTTAAAACTGTTATGACAAAACATGAAAAGTTTGTGAAAACTGACTTCACTCAGTCAAAATGTCAAGAGAGGTATAAAGTTAAAAATAAAGTTGTACCATCAAGAGCTAATCAGCTAGGACCCAAAAAGATATGGGTACCAAAATTTCTCACTTTGTTTTGCGGAGAAACACCACTAGTGAGAATCGAGAAATGCAATTCACAAAAGCGAGTTGTATTCACAATCGAGTTTTTTGAATTCAAAGATAAGGACAAAACGAGCGTATCTGGTTTGTTGATACAACGTACCTTCTTTATTCACTTTTATCTAGCTACGGTTATCATGAAAAGACGTGGTCCTTCTCAATCTAAACCGTTCATAATTCCCACCCACCCACCTTTTCGCAATCTCAAAACATTTATGACAAGACGTTTTAAGTCACACTCAATTCTTAACTACCCCCACACCAAATTATAAATACCCAGAATTTTCTTTTATAAATTCTTTACGCTTGAATTCTGAATCTACTCTCTGAATTTCAAAATTTCAAATTTTCAAATTTTCAATCAAATCCAGAAAAATGACCTTCACTCTTGTTGAACCTGGAATGATCTTTTCTCTTGATCAATATATTGCAAAGTATGTTGATCAAACTCTAGTCAATTCTATTGCAACAAAAATCCGGAAAATTAAAGGATTGGAAGCTGCCTTCAACATCGATCTAAAAGTGTTTGTTTAGAAAGCATCGGAGACTTCTATCAATTTGGTAGAACAAGCTGTAGAAGGAGAAGACACACAAACCTATATCACCACCGCTGGTGATAAGGAAATCAAAGTCATCAAGATTTAATTGCGAAATCTTTGGATTTGACAAATCCGAGGAATGAGCAGAACCATTAAGTTGACTAAGGAAATGTAAGGAGAAGTTATGGAAAGATATAGCAATTAATGGAGAATCTCATTGCCTTTCGACAGGGAGCACAAGCCTTGCTTTCGCTTTAATTTAATTTTCTCTCAAAGATGCCGGGCAAATTGCATAATTGGGAATCTTTGGAAATTTCAGCAATCTATCTGGAGCAAAACTAGATTTTCTATATGTGATTTGGTTTGAAAAAGATTTCAATTGGGCAAGGTATCTATTTGATCAATTGATAGCACAGTCAATTGATGTACCCAAAAAGAAGACCGATGTGAAGAAAGGACGATTTTATCACAAGAAGACTCTTGCGTTAGTAGTCCAGAGGATACTCAATCACTTTGGAGTTGCTAAGAGAAAAGAAACACCAATTCCTGACGGAAAGATTGCCATTAAGGAAGAAAAAGCAAGAAAAAGGAAAGCTGAGAAATCTGAGACTGAACACAAGAAGAAGAAAATCAGGAAATCGAAAGAACCTGGAGATGATGAGTTGGCACAAATTGAAGACTAAAAGAAAAGAATAAAACAGTTGGAAGAAATAGAAAAAGGCTTAACTGATCTAGTTACTGAGAAACCAATAGAAATGTCATCAACTCAAGAAGCTAGAACTGAAGTTGCTGACGGATCAGCACCAGAAGTGCAAACTGAAATTAATCTCACTGAATCTATTCCGCTTGATATGAGGTTTTACCAACTCAAGAAGCGGACAGAAATGGAAATAATAAAAGAAATCGAAGTTGTCAACAGAGAAATGCATCGTTGAAACCGACTTGCGAAAAGAAGTCAGTAACTCGTGAGGCAGACCACGAGAATCGAGCCTGATGATGAAGAATCCGATTGTGATGAAAGACTAATTGATGAAACAACATTGAACATGCTTATGTTGCTTTCAAAGTCCAAGTCTACTCTCAAGAATCTGCACTATTTGGAACAAGAGGAAATCAAAAGAATTTTCAGCTCCTCAAATCAAAGAAAAGAAGGTCAAGCGAAAACAGAATCAACCAAGATTATTCAGTTGGATGAACAAGTTCATGAAGTTGAACCCACTGAACACACAACGAAAGAAGTTCCAGTTGTTGAATTGGAACCTGTTAAGGCCATATTTATATGATTATTAAGGGTTATATTTCATTATTATTTCCCCGTATTTGCATAATTTACATGAGAATTAAGGGTTTAAGTGTAATTATTTAGTAAGGATGATTTTAATATGGTTATTTGCAAAATTGATTATTTTATGTGTTAAATTAATGGAATTATTATTATTTGAGTTTTATTACATTTTGCAATGTTTATTTATCCTTTAGGAGGCTGAATTTCGAGTGCTAAAGAGGATAAATGAAGTTCAAGTCGAATTATACAAGATAGAGTTGGAATTGGCTTGAAGAGAATGGATAAAGATGAAGAAATCCGATCCCAAGCAATCCGGCCGAGCGTTCAGTCTCCGTCGAGGATGGACGAGCGTCCATAAATTCGAACAGGCGTTCAAAGGCATAAAATCAATACGAGAGAGTTCAGCCATGATTCGAACGAGCATTTAATCGGCGTGGGAATTCTCGACGGGCGCGTGCAGTTGTTCAAACGAGCGTCCGGTGCCGACTTAAACCCTAACCGACTTAGCACTCTATAAATACAAAGCAGACGCCCCAACCCTAAAGATATACTTTTACACATCGTTGAGATCGCACTTTTACATAAAAGTCTGCGCCGAGAGAACCCTAATTCCATAGAGATGAATTTCTCCAATCCAACAATCTTGTCCAACATGATTGTTGGCTAAAAGCCTCATGGTGAGTCGACGGAGGAAGCTCATCAACAACAAAACCAACTAGAGGAGTTCGATACTAGATGAGTAGTGAGTTAATTCATAGTATTTCATTACTTTGGATCTGTTTTGTATTGTTTAAGTTTTGTTGAATTAAGATTTGATGAAACGATCTAGGTTTATTTTATGCTTGAATGATTATATGAAAGTATATTATTTGAGTTCTATTTTGTTCAAAGTAATGCAATTATTCATGTTATAAGAGATTAGGCATGGTTAGTTGAGTAAGAGTTTGGAAACAATCTCGTGATTTCGTTTTGATTGCATGTTTAGTTTGTTTGAAAAGATAAACGAAACCTTAGAAATTTGATTGAAGATATTTGATCGAATTCGTGAAAAATCACTACTAAAAACTATGTCTTTAGATCACCATCTAGTTGGGGGTTGTTTGTTGATGGGTGGATTCGTTGCCTCGCTGTGTTTTCCTTTAATTGTTTTAATCAAATCGTTTAGATTAAGTTTAGTTTAAGTTCTAGTTTTATAAACCCTAATTTCCTGCTGTTTTCCTGCACTTTTCTGTTTATGTTCGTAGTTAGACGCTCGTCCGCAATAGTAGACGAACGTCCATTAGATTAAGCTCTCAGACGCTCGTTCACTTTAGTGAACGCTCGTCCGTCTTTCTGTTTTCTTATTTTCTGCTTGTTTTTATTCCTGTTTTAGTTTTAATCCTTAGGCTTAGGTTTTAGTTAGTTTCAACCTTAGTTTAGTTAATAATTGTGACATAATCGATATAGATTTATACTCGAATTCGATAAACATTCCATTCCTTAGGACGACCCGATAACATCCTTTACTACATCCTTATACTTGGGGTGTTTCGTTATAAATTGTAAACCTTATTTTTGCGCCGTTGCGGGAATCGTACTTGGGGTATGTTTTCTAATTTTAACTCGTAGGTCTATAAATTATTTTTGTAATTTAGTTTTAGTTTCCTTCGATAGTTTTTAGTTTCTATAATTTTCGAACAAGATTTTTATTTATTTCCAGGCGCCGTTTTTAAGTTTTAAGCCTTAGTTTTAGATTTTCGAAGTCGACGAAGCGCTAATAACTTGAACGTTGTCGGATTTGAACTTTCCAATCTAGGTATAAAATTTTATATGGATTCTAATTTTAAATCTTCGTAGATCTATTTTTAGAGGAGGCTTTTCCCGAAATTTTCCACCAATTCCAAATCCCGATCCCTGCTCGCTTAACGTTTATTTTTAAATCAACAACTTCAACAATTTAGACAAAACCAAATTTTAATCAATTTTCGATTTTCTTAGACTTACCTTGTTTATTTAGTTTTAGTTTCCTTCAAAGATCCACATGACTTTTCTTTAATTTTATCCTGATAGTTATATTAGTTTTTGTCTATAATTTCCCTCCATACATGGAATATGTTTTTCAAGTGGGTTTCAAAGATTATGGAGATGAAGCGGGAAATTTTTCGAGCAGATTAGCCTTTGCTGATTCACGGATATTTCCGTTCTATAGAGGTGTCTTTTAGTTTCCTTAATTCCTTCTTATTTCTATTCACCAAGAACACTATGTGGTTTTAAGTTTTAAGCCTTAGTTTTGCTCGGATTTGATAAGCAAGTCTTCGACGACGATCCGGGCGGAGATGACGGAAGAAGTAATTTAATGGATAATCAAAACCAACCCTGAAACTTCAATCAAAGCCTACTCGTCAACGACAAAACTTCAATCTTCTTCAAATTCCTTTCAACTCAAACTATCAAAGGACGACTTCCTCCCAAAGGCCTCGAGAGGATGAAACCAAACTCAAAATCATACCACCTCACGTGTCCTCAACACAAATTTGATGAGTCAGACATGGTGAAGACTCGTCTATTTGAAAAGCTCGGGTTAGATAAAGGATGCGGAACGCCCGATTTCTCTTCGGATGGTAGATAAATCTAGCCGACTGCAGCCGGTTGTGTAGCTAATGTGCTCCTTCAAGTTGAACATTTAGTCTTCCCTACCGACCGGTTATTCTAGACTATCCACCGATAAGGAGATGCCTCTAATTCTAGGCCGAACCTTTTTAGACACTTCTAACGCTCTCATCGACTTACTCAAGAAGGACGATTACTCTTGCGAGTCGGTGACACATCCGCTACCTTCACACGAGGGACAAGTCCTGAAAGAGCCATAATCGATGAAATATCGTTTGTCGAAGCTATTTACGAGGATGAAAAAGATACCTACTCAAGAAGCGGAGGAGTTGATGAGAGATAGTGTTTTTGAAGTCATGGACATTGAGGATCCGGTGATCATGGACCATCTTCTAATTCATTTCAAGCCGTAGGCATTGTCGAGTCATCTTCACTCGCCACACCGAGCCTCATTAGTGAGTTAGAAGCATGGAGATGCCCGAAGAACAAGCGATGATTTCAAAGAAGCGAGTCGAAGACTTCATCACTGGTGAAGAAGAAGCTTTGATGGGTAGTTGGGACGAGGTAGACTTTTGGAGAGAAGCTACTCATTGGGAAGTAGATGATTGGGAAGAAATTTGCGAGAAGAGCTTAAAGATGAAGAGTTAAGAAAAATGATCGATCACAAGAAAAAAGCAAGCAAGTGTTGACCGGAGGATTTTAATGGATGATTTGATCATGCATCTTTGGGGTTGAGCCTCGGGAAGATGAGTTATTCTTTAGTCAACCACTTCAAGCTCATAAAGAGAAAGGTGGCCCGTTAAAGTCTAGTATTGAGCAACCACCTCTGATTTAGGCTCAAACCGCTTCCAAAACACCTTAAGTATATCTTTCTTAAGGATGAAGATAAAGCGCCTTTGATCATTTCTTGAAACTCGACCACTGAGCAAGAAGCACAAGCGATAGAAGTGCTTAAAAGAATATCCTCGCGTTCGGATGGCAAGCGGGTGATATCCGAGAATCGATGTATGCATGCATAAAATCCAAGCGGAGAGGAGGGAGCTAAAAAGGTTAGACAACCTCGGAGAAGGCCGAATCCGCGTATGCGCAGGAGGTTGTCAAGAAAGAAGTGATAAAGTGGCTTGACATGGGCATCATCTATGCAATCGCCGATAGCGAGTGGGTCAGCCCTACTCAAGTTGTGCCAAAGAAGGGCGGAATCACAGTCGAAAAGAATGAAAAAGGGAGGAAGTTGCCTTACGACTGCGTGACGAGGCTCTGAGTCTCAGTATTGACTATCGTGAGACTTAATGACGTAATCGCCAAGGACCACTTTCCCCTACCCTTCATTGATCAGCTTATTGAACGGCGAGTGGTCATAAGTATTATTGTTTCCTTGATGGCTATTCTGGCTACTTCCGATAGCCATTGATCCTAATGACCAAGAGAAGAAAACTTTTACATGTCCATCTGGTACACTTGCTTTTAGAATGCCATTCGGCTTATGCAACGCACCGCGACTTTTCAACGGTGCATGTTAGCCAATTTTGATGGACTTGTGGAGCGAGTGCATGGAGGTCTTCATGGATGACTTCTCGATCTCTGGCGATAGCTTTAATGAAATCTTAAAGAACCTAGATATGGTACTCCAACGGTGTGTTGAGAAAAATCGGTGCTTAAGCGGGAAAAATGCCATTTTCTAGTAGGCGAAGGTATCGTTTTGGGACATAAGGTGTCCAATCTTTGGTATTCAAGTTGATAAGGCTAAGGTCGAAGCCATTGAAAGGATGACGTACCCTAAGGCAGTCGAGGTTTTCTAGGTCATGTTGGCTTTTACAAAGCGCATTAAAGATTTTTCTACTATTGCCAAGCCTTTATCAAATCTTTTGAAAGATGATGTAGATTTCTTGTTCGATGCAAGTGCAAAAGCTTTTCAATTGTCACGAAAGACAAGCTTATCGCTGCAAAGACCGACCGGACCAAGCCTTTTGAATTGTTACGCGAAAGAATTGAAAAGGTTATCCCATTTATTATGCGAGCCGCACCTAACCCGCTCATTTATACCACAACCGAGAAGGAATTCTTTTGTTTTTGTCATTGACCAAGCCTTTCGAGTTGATGTCATGCGATGCTCTAATGGACAAAGCCGTGGTTACTTCGATGGATTACGATTTTACAAGAGTTTGACCTTGAGGTCAAAGAATTGATAAAAGCTTAGTTCAGGCCCGAGAATTTATTATTTTCCGGTACGAGCAATTGATGACTTGAAAACGGTTGAACCGTGGTATGTTGACTAACGTCAATGCAATTATACCACAACGAGAAGGAATTCTTTTCGATCTTGTTTTTGTCATTGACAAGTTTTCGAAGTTATCTTGATCGATGGGAACAATCTCAAGTTGTTTATATGGACCGATCATGCAGCCTTTAAGCCTTTGTAAAGGTTATGGACAAGAACCCGGCGGATGCAATGGAAATGCCAAGGTTACTTTGATGGATTACTTTCCATTTTCACAAGAAATATATCCTCGTTTGACCTTGTGATTAAACCCAATAAGAAAGGTATTCTTGCAGAATATCTGTGGTCTGATCATTTATCTACCGCTTTTGCAATGGCGTAAAAAATGAAAAATATGGTGTCAAACACAAAGTTGGTACACCATAATCAAACCATGATATAAGCATTGATTTTAGAAGACCGTGAACAATAATCGATCTAATCGAGCAATTGATGAAGCGTTGTGGGCTTATCGTCTTCGGTTTAAAACCCGATGGGCACGTTTCCAAATGGTATGGAAAAGCTTGTCATTTACACTCGAACTTGAACATAGAGCTTTACAAATTAAATTTTAAATTTCGATAGCCATTTAGAGGACATGAGCGTATCGAGCGAGAAAAAGTTCTTTTAGATCAAGATCTTAAATATCTCGTATGGTCCAGTCCATTTGGAATCTTATTTGTTCGAGTGGCGGATTGCTTCTCCTAAGACTCCTAAGGTGTGTTCGGAGCATGATCTTATAGTTGTGGGATATCCTAGAACAATGCCATCTTTTGAAATCATGGTCCCTACCTTTGGAGGTTGTTTTGGTTTTGTTGTCATTATGGAACACGCAGCGCAAGGTTGCAAACTTTCATCCGATCCAAAAAGTTTTCTTTTTTCTTCTCTTATTCTGTGATTTAAGTTTGGGGTAAATTGGGTATGACTTATATCTTTGTTTGAAATAGTGAATGTTAAAGATCAAGTTTAAATTTTTATTAGTCTATAAGCACGTGGGTTGAAACTAAGCCTTTTGTAAAGGTTGTGACTTAGTGAGATAATTATAGTGTCTCAGAGAAGCTTTTTCAATCACGAGCCTTTGATATTGAAGCAATATTTTTGAACTATATCCTTTCATTGTTTTAGTGCAGGTCGGTATAGTAACACCTTAGTTAGCCCGTGTATTTGAATATCATAAAGTTTGAATTGTCAAGAAATGCCACTAAAGTTGGCTTGAAATGTAGACTTATATGGCCTATATTCGAGTTGGTCAGGTGCTTAATGCTTGGTAATAAACTAAACATCACCCTGGCAAAAGCTCATTCCGTTTTTTTAATATGTTATTTGCAAAATTGATTATTTTATGGTTAAAAATTTTGGCCTGAGCAAAGTGAAAGACAAGCCGAGTCTCGAAGAAGATGCAAAGAAGGGTTTAAGTGTAATTATTTAGTAAGGATGATTTTAATATGGTTATTTGCAAAATTGATTATTTTATGTGTTAAATTAATGGAATTATTATTATTTGAGTTTTATTACATTTTGCAATGAATCGAAAAGTTTTAAAAGAATACGAGCCAATAATCTCGATTCTGATATTGAAAAAAAAACATCTTTAGATCACCATCTAGTTGGGGTTGTTTGTTGATGGATCTCAAAATCAAATCGCTTAGATTAAGAGTTTAAGTTCTAGTTTTATAAACCCAAAGAGTTCGTACCAAATCTTTGGAATCAACTTTAGTGAACCCGATGATCCCATGCAAATTGAAGTTCCATAATCAAGAAGAAGATCATGAGATCACAAGAGAATCAAAGAGACACCCTCACCATTCAAATCCCCATCCCATGATCATCAAGAGAATCATGAGATCACAAGAGAATCGAAAAATCCCCATCTGATCATACAGAACTTATGAAAGCTGATTATGAGTGATTGCAAAGATACATAACTTGGAAGTTCAGTTCTATAGATAATCAAAGAAGTCAGCGTGCAGAAATGGAAATTATTGAGAAATGGGTATTCGATCTTTACAACATTACAAGTTTAATGGAGATAATCAATACCGACGAATTCCTAGATCAAGGATATGCGCTGATCAGAAATAGCTATTGGAGGAAAGCCATAGCCAGTGGAAGTTCTACGAAGAATGTTGATGATGATTTTGAGGAAGATCCTGACCTACAAAAAGGGATTCTTGCCTCTATACAAGAAAAGGAAACTGCAACAGAACTAAATAATGATGAAGACTCTAGTAGTTCTGGTGAAAGCAGTGGAAGTTCAAGTTCTGAAAGCTTATCTGAAACACAGCTGGACAAAGAAGCAGAAGGAGGCTACCAATCTCCCACTGATAAATCCGCACTTGAAATAGTAAGAACTTTGGCAGACATACCTGGAGAAGAATCAGATTATGAACTTGAAGTACATCTGTCACTCACAAAATGTTATTGATTCATCAAGATTGGAAGAAGCTAAGAAACAGTCTGAAGAGAAAAGACAATCAGCTAAATTTAGAGAAAAACTGAAGCAAGTTGTTCTCTCACCTCTAAAGCAAGCTAAACCAACTGAGGCTGAGACAAGTAAAGCAAAGAAACAACAAGGAGGAAATTCACAAGATGTTCCTACTCAAGTTGATCTCATTAGGTATTATCATAATAAGATACTCAGAATTCAAAAGGATGACAAAAGCTTATTCGGAAAAGTTTTAAAATCCTTAGAAGCCAGTCAAGATGAATGAACCAAGCTTGAAAAGAAGATGGACATTGTGAATGACAACTGTCAAACCACTCGGCTTGAGATTCGGAAAACAACCACTGAACATGTCACAAAGAGAAATGATACTCAAGACAGATGGGAAGGCATTCTTAGTAATCTAGTCGATAGAATGTTTTTAATGGAATAGGGCATAAAGGACTCAGTCGTGGCTCAAACCATATTGGCATCAACTCAACAAACATTGAATGCTTACATCAAAAGCCTGATTAATAAAGATGATGTCAATAAGGGGGAAGTTTGGATATCTTAAAAGTCCATGCAGCTGAAATGCCACAAGCCCTCACAAATGTTGATGATAAGTTGAGTGAACTGAAGAAAGCAAGAGGAGATTTTACTGTGATGAGATGAAACTGATTGTTAAATACTCAGAACCAACTGACAAAAGAGTTGGTCTGGATTCTCGTCTCTACAATCTATTCAAAAACTTACCAGAGAGAGAAGGAGTATCAAAAGAAGAATCTCTTGAAACATTTCTACACATGCACGAGAAGATACTCGTGTACTATTGGAATAAATCAAGAAAAATGGGAAGCGATGGCACCTTAGATAGAGCTTGAGAGAAAGTTGAAAAGGCTGAACTCGAATTTGTTCAAACTCTCATCGAGAATACGACCACCAATGAAAGACTAAGGTCATCGAGTCTTTACATTTGCGTGTCTATTCAAAAGCAAATTTTTCAAGAAAAACAATTTATCTCAATCATGGAACATTTGGGCAAGCATTCATGGAATTGAACATTCAGCCACGAATGATGAAATGAGAATTGTTGCGGAAAACTATGATAATCAACCTGTTTAACAGTCAAGTAAAAGGAAACTGAATTTAGTTGTTTTTACTTATGTTGTATTTCATTATTCAAACATTGTAACTCGGTTATCAAATAAAGTTTCAGTTTCTCAGTTCATAGTGTTACTTACCGTATTTTGTCTTTTATCTTTTTGCATTGCTTTTAAGGAGGGTATTGACATCATCAAAAAGGGGGAAATTGTTGGAAATAAAATTTATGTTTTGATGATGATTTATCACTTATTTGTTAATTGTTCTTAACCCCATTGATGAAGTGTCATAACTAGCTGTTATAGTGGAAAGCAAAAAGAAGTCTAGATATCAATGTATAGGATTTATTAGAATCTGATATTTGTATAAGTTAAATCAGACAAGCACTGTAATAGTTCTAGGCTGGAACTGAGAAATGAAGAAACTGAGATTTAATCTAGCTGAGATTCTACAAGAAACTGACAATAGAGCACACCAACAGAAGATTGAAGAAGATAAGTTCGCTGAGGAAACAGACTCGGTTGGCTTATCTAGAAGACTGAAGAACTGAGGGACACAGACTCAGTTATTGAAGAATGAAGAATCGAGGTTCAAACTCGCTTATGAAGATTACAAGTCGAGATCAGAAAGTTAGACTTCGTGCAAGATTGTGGTGACTGAATCGAGTTTATGGATCTTGTATGAAGACCTAAGAGTCATAAGGACAATGAATTCTTAGATGATAATGAATCATGGTGTACTCTGATTAAGTCAATTATAATCAGATGAAAATTGGAGCACTGATATTTGAAGAAGAGTAAAATCTCAGTTAATGCTCCAAGTCAGTTAGGAAACTGACAAAAGAAAAACTTAGTACAAAACTGATAAGGAAACTCAGTTTTATAAGTCAACCATCCAACAAACTGATCGTACAGTCGAACGTTGTAAAGAAAGCAATTTCATTGGATGAAGTACTGACACAACATAACGGTCAGAAAATATAGTCGTTGACCGTTGAATGAACCCCTATAAATAGACTACCTCTACAACATCAAAATAGAGTGCAGGTATATGATAATAAAGCAAGAAAATTAAAAGGAATCTATCTAGTCAAGAAAGATCAAATTGAGGGGGAAAGCCAAATCCAAAAGAATACCTGCTAAGTACTTAATTGCAAGATCAAGAAATTTCTTCAAAGTATTCAAGCATATTCAAGAAGATTCAAGATCCAACATTTGAAGAAATACAGAGCCGTGCTTAAATTAATCATCCGTAAGAAAAGCTCAAATCACGCTTGAATCATAGTTATTGATTCAAAGTCTCAACTTTGATTTTATCAAAGGTTTAGATCAGAAACACCAAGAAGGTGTGAAGGATAGGTTGAGTGCGATCGGAAAGACTGTGTTTGTGATGAGTGGTGAAGAGGCAATTCTACCCTCCAAGGACCAAAGTGGTTCAAATAGTTGAAGAGCAGCAATCCTACCTGCTCTACAAGTGTTTAGATAGTGAAGCTAGGGGATTAGTCAAGGACTATCGCTTTAGAACTTTTTGTAACCGGGCCATCTCAAAGAAGTTCTAGTGGAATTTTCCTCCGCATCACGAGGGAAGAGAGGATTGACAGATTACACCACCTGAACCTCTGTAAATCTTGTCTATTTACTTTACGCATTCATTTACTTTATTATAGTTATATTTATGTGGTTTTCATCTCAAAACTAAGTTAACTAGTTTTAAAGGCTAATATTTATCCGCTGCGCGATTAACAAGACTAAATATAAGTCAAGATTGACTTATACTCGCTTGAGCTAATCGAACTCCGCACAAGTTAAGGGGCAGAACAAAAGCTGAATCGAGATCAGTTTGAGTTTCGAGAAAACTCGCCTCTAGGGCTTTTCCAAACTTTTTGATAAGTTTTTGGTGACAAGTTTATTCACCCCTCTCTAAACTTGTGTTAGCCTTTCCAAGGGACCAACATATATATATATATATATATATATATATATATATATATATATATATATATATATATATATATATATATATATATATATATATATATATATGGTGTGTGTGTGTACACACAACATTACTTTATCATATTTCCCAATTAAGATGATCATATAAAACCATGTAAATTGTTGTATTTCATCTTGTCATAGGTCCTATTAGAATGAACATCAAACCATGTTGTGTGGTAGTAGACTGAAGTATTAATAGCTTATGGAATGAGATATTAGTTATTTACATGTAGCGATAATTGAGGGGGCCGATGAAAAGTTGGTTCACTGTGGTGATCAATTCTCACAATGTGCTGACGAAAAGTCGGTTTTAGTGTGGTGAATAGGTAGAATGGTACACGAGTGGATTGATGTGGTGCAAATAAATGCCTCTTTTATTACTAGGTCGATATTCATAGGCATATACATACACACACACACACACACGTGTGTATATATATATCCGGTTCTGGTTTGGTCCAATTTTTATCTTAGAAAACCAAACCAAATTGTTTTTCACGGTTTGGTTTTATACAATATAAAAACCGACCAAAAATCCATGGTTTACATATTTTCGGTTTGGACCGGTTTGGTTTCCGATTTTTTTGTTCACCCCTAAACACAAGTATTGAATGACCTGCATAGGTCGGGATTGAACTCAGACCTGTCCATACTTATCGGAGGCCGGTCCTAAGCATTGGTCGACCTAGGGAGGATGGGATGAGTAGTCGAGCTATTCTAGTCTGGCTGCTGGGACATCTGACACCCTTTCTCTCTCTGCACTTAATGTTGAGTCACTAAAGAGGTGCCACATAGGTAAGTTCAATTCTTGGCATCATCAGTTGGCAACCAAGTGTGGGAAAATCCATGCCATTAGAAAGAGTACAACATGCAATGTTTCCAAAAATAAAATGCTTCCCCCAAAAAATAATAATATTACGATTGTATGCGTGGAACAAATAAGTAATGTAGTAGCTTGCGAGTCGCCGTTGTCGTAAATGTATGAAGCGGCCATCCAACAGTTGGCAGGTTGCCCAAATTGAATTGTGGTCCCATGCAAGAAAATGTAGTAATCATTTTCCCGACATATATATATATATATATATATATATATATATATATATATATATATATATATATATATATATATATATAAAGACATAAACATGGAGTGTAACACCTGTATTGAACCCTTCATAATGGGGATGAAGGGTGCTTCTAGAATTCCTCGCATGATTTAAACCACATTCCAAGAAGCATGAGTTGATTCTGAGTAGAGTCTGGAGCTATGTGCCTAGGCGTCATGTTGGTTATAATATGACAACCTGTAATGAAAGGAAATATACAAAGTGATGAGAGGTCCATAAAAAGCAGATATATAACACATTAGATACAACCTGGTTTGCACCCATGAAAAGAATGATGGGTGCTTCCAGCTGATTATGCAATATTGCGAACACATCGAATGAATGGGATGCCCAGTTGATCACCATGTAGAATAAGTCGAATAGCGGATGGAATAGCATCTTGAGAAGTGTAGTACTGGAGGAGGCACATGTGGCGAGGAAATCTGCAGCTTTATTGGCTTCTCGAAATTTGTAAGTAATTTTCATTTAATGCTGAGAAATGAGACTTTTAATGGAATGAATGTCGTCATCAATCTGCCAAGGCACATAATAGTTTCCGAAAATAATGTTTGCAAGGACCGAAGAATCAGTTTCAACATGAACATGATGAAGGTTGTGATATGCGCAGTAGGTGAGACCCGTAAGCAGGGCTTTCGTTTCTGCAATCATGCTGGTACATCATTCATAGGGTTCACTAGCTCCATAAATTAGTTGACCGTGAATGTTTCGAATAATAATACCTCCACCCGAGGGACCGGGATTACCTAATGATGATCCATATTTGTTCACTTTAAAAAAGTTAGGCGAGGGCTTGATCCAACGAACCAAAATATTATGAGCAGCCATCCGTGAGGAAAAAGAGCTAATATAGCTATTATCAAGTAGGCATTCGTCATCTTCATCAATTCGAGTGAGTCACTGATTTGATAGAGCATAGGACAGGCTGCGCATAACATTGAAAAGAATTGTCAAAGAAAACCATATTTATGCATTTACAGATTTCCAAAGGAACCGAAGAGGGGATTAACCGGCAAGCTATTTTAACCGCACCATTATGTTTGGGGTTCCACCAAGCTTGGATGTAAGAAGAAAAGTCGGCAGCTAAGGGATGATACCGGAGCTAGGTCTGAAAGTGATTACAAATAGTTCGGGGGAAGGCACCACTATAAAATGAGTGGTTTGTAGTATCTTCAGCAGAGCAGAAGGGGCATTTGAAAGGGTCATGGTGCCCAAACATACGCAACATTTTCGAGAGTGGGAGCATGTTGTTGAGAAACCACCATATATAAATCGAAATTTTAATAGGAATGTTAGGCCTCCAAACCTACTTTAGCTCATTGATAATATTTTTCTGGCTGCGTATAAGGTTATAGGCAGAGGCGGGAGTGAAATTACCTATAGATGTGGGGGACCAAATCTAGTTCTATTTAGATGTATGAATTGGCCGTAAGTGAAGGTTTACTAAGTCTTCCACCTTTCGCATGATTTTTCATGGTTGTAACTTTTATACGCTGGGAAGGGAAGATAAACTTTTACCCCAATACCAATTCGGTTTCGTATATTCCACCAAATCTTGCAAGTAAATGCTAATTGAATGTCTTTCACATTGCGAACCCCCAGGCCATTTTCTTCCGTTGGACCACAAACATTTTCCCAGGATCGCCAAACTCGTCTTTTTTCGTGTTGACTATTGGCCCACAAAAAAAAAACCTAAATATGCGATGGAGTTGTGTCAGGATAGAACTGGGGACTTGCAAAGCTGCAAGAGTATGTATAGGAATTAAGGATAAAACGTGCTTGATCAGAATAAGACGACCGTCTATTGTGAGTAATTTTGCATGCCAGCCTTCAAGCTTATGTTGGATTTTATCAATAAGGTAGTCAAAATAGGCCCGTTTAGGACGGCCAACATAGGAGAGGCACCCGAGATAAGTGAAAGGGCAATTTGAACGCCGAATTCCGGTAAAATCCGTCAGCCGTCTAACCCTATTGGGAGGGCAGAACTTGGAGACGACAAAGAAACTCTTTGATAGGTTAACTTTTTGACCCTTAGCACGTTCATATTTCTAGATAAAGGCAATAATTTTCTAAATATTCCATTTGAAACTGATAGAATATGAGTAGATCATCGGCATAAAGACAATGTGTAACCTGAGGGAAATTGCGAGGGAGGGAGTAATGATGCATATCAGGGTTGCAAAAAAGAGCTTTAAGACCGCGAGCGAAAGCTTCCGTAACCAATATAAATAAATATGGAGAGAGGGGGTCACCCTGTTTGATGCCATGAAAAGATTGAAAGAAGCCGTAGGAGTGCCGTTAAGCAAAATAAAAGACCATCAGCCTCGAAGATTGTTCATAATAAGAGTGATGAAGGTCGGATTGAACCCAAAAGAACTTATGAGTTGCGATAAAAAAGGTCAGGAGACTATGAAAAGCTTTAACAATATCGAGCTTGAAAGCCATATTATGCTCTCTAACCTTTTTATGCAAGTGTAGGATAATTTCCTACACAAACAAAATGTTGTCCTCAATATCCATCCCTTTAAAAAAAGCAAATTTCTCATCCGAGATGAGCTTGTCAAGCCGAGGCTGAAGTCTATGGGTTAAAATTTTGGTAAATATTTTGTTAACAACCGAGCTAAGAGAGATAGGCCGAAAATAACCAAACGTAGAGGGCACGTCTTTTTTGGGAAGCAGAGTAATACAAGTGGATCCCACCAAGAGAGGCATGGGGAGGCCAGAGAAAAAAAATCATAAAACACATTCTGAATATCGACTTGAACCACACCCTAAAATTGTTGAAAGATGATGCTAGAAAAACCATCAGGACCAAGAGCACTACGCGGATCGAACACAACCCGTTTGATTTCCTCTACAGTAACCTCTGCAACAAGAGTCATGTTGTCGTCTTCTGTGAGGACCACGGGGATATTAGAAAGAAGGTCCATCATAGTAGGATCATCTTGAGGTTAACCTTGTGAGAGAAGGGATCTAAAGAAATGAATAGCTTCTTGTTTAATGTCATCCGTATCTGTCATCCAATCCCTAGATGCACCCTTTTGCCATGCATAAATGAGACTTCCCTCAGTTGGTTTGGGGGGCATAGCCTGATGAATTATGGTCAACAAACAATACGAGCGGCTCGGTACGTAGGTCAAGGTTTCACAATTGAGAAATTCTATGGCTCGGATCTTTAGTATTCTATTATTTATTACCTGTGTCTACTATTTTTTTAGATCTAACCAATTTGATGTTAAGAATTTGAAGTATTGAAAAAAATTCTCTTTTCTTTTAGGAAAATTTGGGAGCCTCGTTTTTAATACGCTGAATATCCTCTATAGCACCATGAGCTTTAACAGTAGCATGAAAAAATTTAGTTCAATCACCATCAACAAACCTCTTGTACTGAGATTTTTGTTTCCAAAAGTCTTACTCCTCAAGCATGGTGCGGATATGAAGAGCATTGGCCTGAGATAGAGCAATCCGGTTGTCCTCAGTAGGAGAGTTCTCCCACGTGAGTTCCTTGAGAGCCATGTCTAGTTCATCCAACTTGACATTAAGATGGAAATCCCCGAATGTTTCTTTATTCCAAGCTTTCAAAGTAGTTTTGAGCCGTTTCAATTTTTCCATGAACGCATAAATTCCCAATCCGTAATAAGGTTGAGCCCAATTATCCGGAACAATCTTCGAAATCGTCACGGCGAAGCCACAAATTTTGGAACCGAAAGGGTTTGGGCCCCCTGCCAAACAAGAAGAGCCGAATAAAAGAATTTCGTGATCCGAGCAAGCCTTTGGGAGAGATTTGATATCAAAGTTGGAATGGATATCCAACCACTTAGAATTATGCAGAATACGATCCAGTTTCACGTGCACAATACCATTGCGACTATTTCCGGACCAAGTATAATCCCGATTTTGAGCAGGTTGCTCCATAAGAGAGCAAGCAGAAATGAAATTGTTGAAATCTTTCATGGATACCCGGTCAGGGGAACCATTCCCTTTATATTCATCCCTAAAACGTATAGTCTTAAAGTCTCCCCCAACAATCCAAGGCAAATCAAGTGCGTGTATAGAATGAAGGTCTTCCCAAAGAGACAACCGGCCAACTCGATTGCATTTTGCACACACAGCCGATATAATAAAAGGTAAAGTAGCATTAAATTTAACATGTAGCGATTGATCAGTAGCAAGCAATAAATCCAATAAACAAAAGAATTCCAAAAAAGACATATCTTACCATTTGGAGAAGCAACCGAATATTTAAAATTAAGTCGGTGAAAAATAAAAATCCTTTCGTTGTCGTTAGATAACATCGGTTCAGAAATAGCCAAATAAATCAATGTGATGGATTTTAACAAGTTTCTTTAAACCTTATTATTATCAATAATAAAGCACTTGGGTTATAATATATTTGTTTATTTCATAAACTAATTTGATAATGTGTGTTTATATATATATATATATATATATATATATATATATATATATATGTGTGTGTGTGTGTGTATTTATATATATGATAATGTCCTTAATAATAAACCGAGAGAAAGAACAATAGTGATTATGGTATGAGATTTCAACTGACATTAAATGGTTTGATACTTAAGTATCTCAAGTCGTATGTATTATTGAATGGGACATTGAGAATACGGTTAGACTAGCACATATTAGATGTATTATATATTTTGAAGATAGTGGTAGATCTCGTCCATCAAAGTGTAGATACACTTAGACTGTACGTGGACGTATACTAGAGAATATGTTTGTTCTATTAACCCGCTTATTATTAAGTGTCACATGTATGTTGATGATGCCAGGATTTGAACCTACCTACATGGCACCTCTTTAGTGGCTCTACATTAAAGAAGGCGAGAGACGGCATGCCCCAGTGGTCGGATCAAAGTAGTTTGACTGCTCACCCCATCCTTTCCAGGTCGGCCGAGGCCTGAGGTCGGCCGGGGCTTGAGGCCGGCCTCCGACAGTCGTAAGCAGATCCGAGTTCAGTACCCGACCTCTGAAGGTCAACCGACACTTGTCTTCTAACCTACACACATTCGACCTTACTAGTCGGATTATGTTTCGTTCGAACCTACGTTTGTACCTAGGAGTCCGAGTGCTAGCCTAGCCATTCTCGCCAACCTTTACGGGTCGGCCAGTTCAGCTCAGGCCATCTAGGTCGGCCAGAGTCGATCCTCAGTCGTATTTCCCACGTGGTTAATGAAACAGATACCTATGGAAAGAATCCTGAGCCATAAAGGCTCCCCAATCTTTATCACTTAATACAAAGATTCAAATACCATTATTATCTCCTAAATCAAGGGGATAAATCGATCCTAGTCCTTTTCCTTAGGGAACACGGTAATCAGAGTCCATCCCATATACGCTACACGCTAACCCTAGGGCACAAGCCCCTCTATATAAACCATCCCTAAGGAACTACGAAGACTTGATTCCAATCCCAGTTTTGGATACGTAGGCAGCTTGACTACTGTCAAGTGAAGTCTGAAACATCCTAAATCACCCCCCTCGTTTTTTGTCGTTCTTCATATTCTAGGAGTTTCTTGAGGATATCACCAAGAGAAAGGACCCTAAAGTTGTAGGAGACGATTTTTGGATCGTCAATTGGCGCTAGAAGAAGGGTCTCTTTTTTGTGTGTAATTCGTCTGTGGAATCTGCCTGAAGATGAAGAGCGTGAACACCATCTCCGGCAACTATAGCGGCCAGGTCTTGACACAAGAAGATGATTGATACTCCGGGACCACAATGCCCCAAAAAAGGCGAAGATTTCTCGAAGAGGTGGCTTACAACATTGGAGACCCTATCCCCTTTGTAGTTAACAACAGTGGCCTCATGATCGAAGCCTTGGTGGCCTCATTGACACCGGAAGTGCAGTTAGTATTTTGTACTATTCTACTTTACTTTGATGTGCTTAAATAGATTTGAGATAGCCTCAGCAACTGCCCCTTTGTTCGGCTTTTCCAGGTCACCAGTGTACCCTGGGTACCATCGTCCTCTCTACCACCTTTGGCCGACCTCCACTAGGTCGAACTCTTCTAATTGAATATGTGGTGGTTAAGGCACCATCCCCTTATATAGTTTTGGGACGCCCTCCGTTGATCAGTTTACGAGCCATTGTGTCACTTGCATATAATAGTCTAATTAAGATTCTTAGCCGGTGGGGGCCTCGTAGAGATCATGGGAAACGTGGATCAGGCGAGAAGCTGCTTTGCGTCCAAAACAAACGAAGACATCAGGGTACCTATCGAATAATTGCTTCCCGAAGGTGAAGAAACCTGGTGCTCGGAAGACAAAACAAAAGAAATCTATCTGTGGGATGATCGAGATGACCGAGCCGTCGCAGTAGGATTATGGATTCCCGACTTACACAAAGAACAGCTGGTAGCCTTGCTAAAGGAGTTCAAGGATGTGTTCATCTGGACTACAGAAGAGATGCCTGGTTTATCCCCTGCCTTAGCTAGGCATCAGCTGAATGTCGATCCGAGCCGAAAGCCTGTTCGCCAGAAGAAAAGGCATTTTGCACAAGAACAAATGGATGCCGTTAAGAAGGAAGTAACTAAGCTGCTCCAGGCCAACATCATCCGGGAAGTGAGTTACCCAGACTGGCTAGCAAACCCTGTCTTAGTAAAGAAGCTGGATGGTAGTTGGAGGATGTGTGTAGACTTTACAGATCTCAACCAAGCTTGCCCCAAGGACTGTTATCCCTCACCCAATATAGATCGGATGGTGGTTTCAACCATAGGCTTTGAAGTTTTTTGGTTTCCTAGACGCTTACAGGGGTTACCATCAGGTTATCATGGACCCGCAGGACGCTGAAAAGACCTCATTCATCACTAAGTTTGGGACATATTGTTACAAGACTATGCCGTCCGGACTCAAAAATGCTGGAGCAACCTACCAGAGGGCCGTTAACAAGATATTTGAAGACCAGATTGGGAAGTGTATGGAGGTATATGTAGATGACCTCTTAATCAAAAGCAAGACCCTAGAGCAATACTTGACGGACGTAAGGGAAGTCTTTGAAGTACTCAGAACCTCACAGATGAAGCTTAATCCAAAAAAATGCACGTTCGGAGTTCGAACCGGAAAATTCCTAGGTTATATTATATCACAAGAAGGTATCAGAGCTTACCCAGATAAAGTAGACACATTAAGAACTATGCCAACACCGAGGAACATCAAATAAGTCCAAAGGTTAACGGGGAGAATGGCCGCGCTCGGACGCTTTTTGTCCAAGTCGGCTCAGCAAGCCCTCCGTTTCTTTAAGATTCTAAAGCAAGCTAACCCATTCAAGTGGGATGAAGAATGCCAGCAAGCCTTTAAAGATTTAAAAGCCTACTTAGCCGAGCTGCCCACGTTAACCTCACCACAGCAGGGAGATACTTTGTTTGCCTACTTGGCAGTGTGTGGCTAAGCTATAAGCGCCGTTCTCGTCAAGGAATAGGGCAATGTCCAGAGGCCAATTTTTTATGCCAGTAAAGCTCTTCACGGCCCAGAAGTTAGACACTCAAATGTCGAGAAGTTAGTATTGACTTTAGTGCACGCATCCAGAAGCTAAGACCTTATTTTCAAGCTTACCCGGTAGTTGTGATTACCGACCAGCCTCTTCGACAGATATTATCCCGACTAGAAACGTAAGGATGATTGACAAAGTGGGTAGTAGAATTAGTTGAGTACTACCTGGATTTTCGTCCCTGAACAACAGTCAAGGCCCAAGCACTAGCAGATTTCCTGGCAGAAGAAGCGTCCATAACCGTTGAACAAAGTCAACTAGGCGCCGAGGTCGAATATTGGACGTTGTACGTCGATGGGGCCTCTAACAAGGATGGAGCTAGGGTAGGACTCCTGCTCATCAGCCCAAAAGGTGAGGAGTTTTCCTACACACTTCGATTCAGCTTCCCGGCTACCAATGAGGCCGAGTATGAAGCTCTGATCACCGGACTCACTTTAGCAGCTAAATTGGGAGCAAGAAGCTTACGGGTTTACAGCGATTCCCAGTTAATTGTCAATCACGTGAAAGGAGAATATGAAGCTAAAGAAGAGTCTATGAAGAAATATTTAGCTGTAGCCAACGCCCGACTAAAGACTTTCCACACCGCCCTTATTGAGCAAGTCCCCCGATCCTAGAATCGGCGAGCCGACGCCCTCTCCAAGTTAGCATCTAATTTTGTCTCCAACAAAAGGTACTGGTAGAATTGCTACAAGAAAGAAGTTATGATGCCCAAGAGGTTCAGCCAATCACCCAGAAATATACTTGGATTGATCCTATAGTGTCCTATCTCCGCAATGGAATAGTACCGGAGGACAAAACCTTGGCGAGAAATATGAAATTCCGAGCTGCACGATACTCGCTTTTTTACAACATACTCTATAGGAAGTCTTTTGTGGCGCCCTGGCTCAGGTGCGCGACTAAGGATGAAGGGAATTATCTACTCCGTGAAATCCATTTAGGAATTTGTGAAAATCACACGGGGGCCCGGACGTTAGCGCGAAAATGTCGACTATTCGGCTACTACAGGCCGACCATGAGACAAGATGCCGATGACCTCGTTCGCAGATGTAATCATGCCAAGTACACAGTAATGTATCCCATCTAGCCTCTCAGCAAATGTCACCCCTGGTCGCGGCTTGGCCCTTCGACAAGTGGGGAGTCGATTTGGTCGGACGCCTACCTCGGGTGCCGAGAAACCTCAGATTCTTAGTGGTCTCCGTAGACTACTTCACCAAATGGGTGGAGGCCGAACCCCTCACCACGATTACCGCTAAAGTCATTCACAAATTCCTTTGGAAAAACATCGTATGCCGATATGGGATTCCAAAGACTTTGATATCAGACAATGGCACACAGTTCGAAGATAAGGGAGTCCGGTCCTGGTGTGCCGAATTAGGAATTTCCCAACATTTCACTTCAGTAGGCTATCCCCAAGCAAATGGGCAAGTCGAGAAAACCAATCGACAGATCAAAGTCGGCCTAAAGAAAAGGCTCAAAGAGGAAGGAGACAGCTGGGTAGAACTTCTGCCGAATATCCTATGGGCGTACCGAACAAACCCGAACTTGGCAACAGGAGAAACGAATTTCTCTCTGGCCTATGGATGTGAATCCGTTATACCGGCCGAGATCGGATTGCCCTCACCAAGGGTCGAGCTTCACACAAAAGAAAACAATGAAGTAGAGCTCAGACATGCCAAGGATGACCTAGAAGAGAACATAGAGATAGCATTCATCCGAATGGCCAAATACTAACCAAAGCTTTCTCAATACTACGACAGTAAGGTGAAGCACTTGTACTTTAAGGAAGGAGACATGGTACTCCGAAAGAATGAAGTTAGCAAGCAAGGTCCCGAGGGCAAACTAGACCCGAATTGGGAAGGACCCTATAAAGTGGTCAAAGTGCATGGAAAAGGTGCTTATTAGTTGGCCGACTCTAGAGGAAAAACCATCCCCAGGAGCTGGCATGCTAACAACATACGAAAGTTGTATCCCTAGAATAGATCTTGTGAACAGCCCCTACCTAGCTCTTATTTCCTTTGAAGTTCTATTTTATCTTCTTGTCATTTTTAAATAAAATTGTTTTATCAATGTAACGTTTTATTACAGCCACTAAATGTTTTCACGCCAGACGTCAGTCCGAATTAGCCCCGCTCACCGTGCCTTTAAAATGAGAAGTCAGCACTAGCCTGGCCCTGCTCGTCCAATTTTTCACGCAAGACGTCAGTCCAAACCGGCCCTGCTCGCCGTGCCTTTAAAACGAGAAGTCAGCTCCATCCTGGCCCTGCTCGTCAAGTCTGTCCTACAATGGGTCGGTCCAATCTGACCCCGATCGTAGTGCTTTTTAACAAAAACTTAAACTAATCGCGCAGTTAACATACAATAACACTAGTATGCTATCCCTGAATAATCATAGGCATGTCATACTAGGGGGCAACTACTATCACGCAAATAAAATATATTAAAAATTGCAAAACACGAATCACAATCAAACAAAAGCTGAAAATTTTCATTAACACTAACAAGAAAACCACCGAACTATAAAACCTACATACTATCAATGGCTAGAAACCAAGCCTACATATGGTACTTCGTCTCAAGATCCACCCCCGCTTGAAATTCCTTTACCCGAAGAGAGTACATTGGTTCGGCGTCAGGATTATACAAGTCGGGGTGAGCCAAACTGTCGATGGTAAGGTCCGGATGATGGACCTTACAATCATTTACCCCTACCGTATAGCTAGTTATCACGACGGGGCTCAACAGCCGCTTCAAAGATTCGATAAAGGAAGAGGATGCTTTGAAATATTTGATGGCTTGAGTCGAGGCCTCCTGAAGATGAACTGGGAAGCCTCGGGTGCTCGCCTCTGCAGCTGAAAGCTCGTCCCTAAGTCTCGCAACATGACTGTCCAGTTCGGTTTCCCTTTCCAGATGTTCATCCATGAACTCTTGAGAGGTGGACGTCATATTTCAACCTCAAAACCTCTGTCTTCTCCGTTTGTTACCGCACCTGCTCTTTGAGCTCCTTTATTCGATTGTCCTTGGACTTCAGATCAATAGTCCTCTTCTCACGTTTGGCGGATGAACGTGCTAGTTACCAAAAGATCTCTTGACCTATAACCGATCCCTGAAAAGGGCACCACGTATGATCGAGGCCACTCGATGAAGATAAAAACTAATGACACAAAAAGATGAAACTTACATATCTCATAGCCTCGAAACCCGCCTCGATTAGATCCATGTCAGACATTTGAGAAAAATCCTGTGTCTGTCAGCCGTGTGGGGCGAGGCACGGAGATCGGTATCGACCACCTCATCTTCCTGAAACCTAGAGGTCCCTTCGCTGTGTCTCTCTATGTCCGACACCGCATCAACCCTGCTTCTCTTTTCCAACCTCTCTGCTGAATCAATCTCTCCTGATCTAAGGCGAGAAGATTTACTTACAAGGGTAGCCTTCGGCTCCTCTTCCTCCTCATCCACCTCATCCTCATCCCCCTCGCCACCACTATGATGGGAACATTCATTTTCCCCCGAGGAAGATGAGGATTCTCCAAGATATCATCCTCTATTTTAGCTAACAGGCGAGCTGCGTCGGGCCCGACGGAAGATCCCATAGTCCTGGTCACCTGAGGTCGACTAATATGTCCAACGGTCTCGTCCACCTCATCAGTTTGTTGCTCTACCTCCTCCCTGAGACCGGGGGCTTGGAGACCGGCCAGAGTCCTTACTGCAAGAATAAGAACGTACATTACTTACGTCACTTGGAAACGCACAAGAGAGAAACGATACTTACCCAAGTCACATCTGTTGCTATCCAAATGAAGGTAAAGGTCGGGACCAGCCTCGACCAGGCGAGCTACGACAATGAGCTCGGAAGACATTTCATGCTGTCTCCGGACGATCCCCGCATTCTGGATAGCGTCTGCTGGAGCCGACTCTGGGAGAGTCGGACACTCGTCCTTTTGTAGGGTGCTTGTCTTTCAACGTCCTAGCCGAGAATCCCCACCGTCGCGAACAAAGAAGAAGCACCCCCGCCATGCGCTGTACTTGGGGCCCTCGGGCATCATTTCCTTTACTCCCGACCGACGGTAGAATTGATACCATCCTTTAAACCCAGGACTCTAGGCTACACGATGAAAGGTCCGGAAGAGACCCACCGAAAACTGTACCCCAACTGTGCGGCAAAGTATTGTGAAACCTATCACAGTTCTAACCCTAGAAGGAGCTAGTTGAGCCACTCCTAAGATATAATGCCGCAGCACGGACACAATGGAAGGACACAATGGCAACCTCAGACCCGCCTTCAACTGGGCTTCATAGATTGCAAAGTACCCATCCGGAGGATGGGATGCGAAGGGACGAGGGTCCGCAGGAAGCCGAGGAGCGAAGTCCTCCCATTTTATCTCGTATTCATGGAAAATGTGCTCAACACTACTCTGTGCCAAAATCGAAGCCAATCCGTGACTCCCCATGATATCCTGGGTAGCCTTTTGTATCTTATACCGAAATAGAGGATCGAAGGTGTTTGATCACGGAACAGAAGAAAAATGGCAGAAACCGGTAGAGGTGGAGCCCAAGGGATTTCTTAAAAAACCACCGGTCTGGTCCAGGACTCTCTGATGAGTGCTTAGGTCCTGGGGGAAAGTGGTTCCTTTTCAGAAAAATTGGACATATGGGAAGAGGTAAAAAGAGGGAAGAAGATTGCAACAAAAGGTTGCAGCAGAGTAATAACCGGGAGAGTAGTCAAGTGGGGAATGACGTTTGGAGTGATGGGGTTATAATCCCCGAGAAACAGTTTCAGTTAATGTTAGTGGGCAACGACGCCTCGATTCTTGTTATAGCTATAATAACATCACAATTGGCTTGGCCACCTGGCAGTTTAATTTCAAAACCCATAAGTTACAACGTCCAGATCGAGCCACCACATAAGCAGATCCGAACTGACCAACTAAGGATCGGCTGGATCTGGGGGGTTTATGATGATGCCAGGATTTGAACCTACCTACGTGGCACCTATTTAGTGGCTCTACATTAAAGAAGGCGAGAGACGGCATGCCCCAGTGGTCGGATCAAAGTAGTTTGACTGCTCACCCCATCCTTTCTAGGTCGGCCGGGGCTTGAGGCTGGCCTCCGACTGTCGTTAGCAGATCCGAGTTCAGTACCCGACCTTTGAAGGTCAGCCGACACTTGTCCTCAAACCTACACACATACGACCTTACATGTCGGAGTAAGTTTCATTCAGACCTACCTTTCCACATACCTAGGAGTCCGAGTGCTAGCCCAACCATTCTCGCCAACCTTTACGGGTCGGCCATTTCAGCTCAGGCCATCTAGGTCGGCCAGAGTCGATACTCAATCGTATTTCCCACGTGGTTAATCAAACAGATAACTATGGAAAGAATCCTGAGCCATAAAGGCTCCCCAATCTTTATCACTTAATACAAAGATTCAAATACCATAATTATCTCCTAAATCAAGGGGATAAATCGATCCTAGTCCTTTTCCTTAGGGAACACGGTAATTAGAGTCCATCCCTATACGCTACACGCTCCCTAGGGCACAAGCCCTCTATATAAACCATCCCTAAGGAACTACGAAGACTTGATTCCAATCCCAGCATTGGATACGTAGGCAGCTTGACTAATGTCAAGTGCAGTCTGAAACATCCTAAATCACCCTCCTCGTTTATTGTCGTTCTTTATATTCTAGGAGTTTCTTTAGGCTATCACCAAGAAAAAGGACCCTAAAGTTGAAGGAGACGATTTCTGGATCGTCATATGTGGTGTTTGTGTAATTATCATTATATCTGAGTCTTCATAACATCATGGTGTGGATTGTCATGCTTTGATGCTATTGAGGTTTCCTCTAATCACGGATCGATCGTGCAGTAGTGATTGACTATGATATTGAAGCATGTGTAGGATTTATGTTGCTTATCTGGAATTCACGTTACCTAATTGTAGGAATGTATATCATAAATGGTCTTCTTATAAATAATGTTTTATTCTCGAAATTCTTCACGAAGCGGAAGTCAAGTGTAAGTTTGCGAGAATATAATATTCATATAATCAGATACGGTCGTTAATGTTTCGACACTCAAATAACAACCGTGTGAATATTGAAGGGTTAGTATATATATGGTAACCGTTTAAATGAAGGATTGTAGTCATAGCACTTGACTCATTTCTAAAATCGAGGGTCATGATGAATTTCTAGATCCCAACCACGACCGTTAAGTGTAAAAGGTATTTTTGTAAATACACTATATACTTATAGCCAACATATTCGGAAAAAAGGGAAAAACTCAGGCAGCCACCGCCCCTCTGGCGCCCTGCCGGAGGTGGGTTTCCTTCATCCTTTCTATCTTTGTCCTGTAAATATGGGTTTTAGTCTTTCCTTCAGCTTCCTTTCTCCTTAACCCGCCGCTGTTCTCCATGGATTCCGGTTGCTGCTTTCCTCCGCCGGCGAGCTACTCCGGTGATGGTTTTGGTTCTCTCCATGGATAGATGTCCTCCTTTCTTCCGATTTTGGGGCTGAATCATGGTTTTGCTTCTACCCATCAAGAAGCTTAACCTCCCGTTGTCTTCTCTCCACAAGCCTGGCTTGTTTGTGATGGTGGTGGTTAGATCTGTGGTTGTCTTGTTTGGTTCAGAAGCGGATCATCGGTTTTAGCTCGTTATTACCGGCGGTTGGGTTGCCATGTCCGTTTGGTCTACGTCTCCATCCGTCAATTGTTTTCCGGTCGGAAAGGTATGCCAGGCTTGCGGGCACTTTCTGATTTGGTGGTGGCTTACGGCGGCGCGTGGATGGTGTGCCGCTTTCTCCGGCGGTGATATTATGGAAGAAAGTCTTTTCTTAGCCTGTTTTTGTTGTTTTAGTTTTGCTGTTTGTGTAGTCTGTTTATGTTGTCAATTGATGGGTGGAACCGGGGAATCCGTGTCTTTGGCCAAGCTTATCGGAATTTTTGCGAAGACTTTTTCTCTTTTGACTCAACACTCCCTGGCTTTTCTATCAATTTGTTGACGTTGTTATTGTTGTTTTTTGTTGTTGTTCCGGCCCGGTGCCGGGGTTTTAGTGCCGGGTTGGTCCGGTAGTTGTAAGTACCGGGTAGTGCCGGTTTCTGTTTAGTTCCGGTTTTTCCCGGGTTAGTAATAAAAGATTTCGTCATTTGTTTTAAAAAAAAAAAAAAAAAAAAAACATAATATAGTCCGTAACACATCTCTCTGTATATAAAAGACGATGGGAAATTGATTACCCGTAAATTACATCCAAAGCCGTTGTTAACCCGATCCGTACTTAGTAGCACGGAAATTACATCCAAAACCGTTGTTGACCCGATCCATACTTAGCAGCACACGCCAAATGCTTTATTTTAGATATACAATTGGCGCTTTATTGTTAAAAAAAAATTACTACTATGTAAATATGAGAGTCAAGATTTTTATTGATAAAAATGATAAGTGTTTATTTGTTAAAATTTAAATTTTTTCATAGTTAACAAAAAAAAACGAATATATATTTTGATACCGAAGGTCAAAATTGCATAATTCTTTCACGGTAATATATTTTTCCGTTCTCTTTATTCAGGTTCAATTCAGATGAACCTGTGGCTGCTCTTTATTTTTGACTCCATTAAATCCGAGCTCATCTTTTCCCAAGGCCCTTTAGCCCATCTGTTTAAGAACCCTCTAGATAATATCCTTTCTTATTCACTCCTCCACTTTCTCGTAACCTCCCCAGACCATTAATGGTATCCATTGAACCGAAACGTCCTCAGCTTTCCACGTAAAATACTCCACCTCCCCTTTAATCTTCTTCTCCAATGTCTCTTCTCACGGTTAATGCGTTCTGAGAAACTTCAGAACTCAAACGTCTCCCTCATCTTCATGCTTCAGTCGATGCCTTCCTCTTAAAATAATTCATGGTTTTCAAGCTTGCAAAATATATCCATAGGTATGAATCTCACTGTTTCTCTTCCCTTAAATGAATGAACGAGTCCAAATAAGGTTGCTTTGATGGTGTTGCAACAAGATTAAGGAAATTTTATATTTTTCCCCTCAATTTTCTCAACAAATGGCTCAGATGTCTACATGGACTCGGAACTCAGAAGACAACATCAAAGACGCAACAATCAGCAAGAGGAATAAAATTAACAATATAATAAATACCTTGAAAACACACACAGATCCAACGTTAAGCTGAAAGAAGACGCTGGGTGGAAGAAGAAGCACAAATGCAAACGGTAGTTTGCAGCTCAAATCCTCCCTTTATTTATATTTGAAGTTAGAAGGGTCTAGAGAGTTTTTTTTATTTAATTTTAATGTGTATTGTGACAGATGGCATACATGTGACGATACACATGTAAACCAGATATTACAAATTGCCTGTTTTGCTGAAACAATGTTCCGGGCAGTTTACGGCGTCGTTTTTGTTTGATAGATAGACTATGCCTAGTCTAATGAAGACGTCGTTTCAAGGAAGAGGGAAAAAAAGAAGAAGGGAAAAGGACGACGAAAGTTGTTCGCGCTTTATATATCTTCTATACTAATCTAATACATGTGAATATAATGCGATGATTTCCCCGGAGCCTCTCTAAATTTCTTCTTCTCCGATAGCTCTGCCGAATAGCTTCGTTTGATTCTGTTATGTTAATCTTGCTTTCTTAAGTTTGTTTACTGTCTTTTGCTCCTTTCATGGCTTCTCATCCATCCGGAAGTCAAAATTCATCCTATGTTGCAGCTCTTCGCCATCCTTCTCAGGTGGTGCCACCAGCTCTCAAGCCGGAACTCGCTACATACAAAGGGGAAATTGCGATCAAATTTTCACATGAATTGATTGATCAGCTATCTATACCATTTAAATATGCCCTTGTCAGAAAATTATCGCAAGGTAAGCCAACCCGAGATGCGATTAAACATTTTCTTGAGGTTCAAAATTTCTCTGAGCAATACACAGTTGAAGTGTTAGATTAGAGGCATGTTTTGATCAATTCTCTGGCGAGAAGGATTTTATTCGTCTATACTCCTGCAGTCAATGGTTTGTCCACAAGTAAACCTATGCGAATCCTCAAATTACATGTGGATGTTGAATACTTCATAGTTCCAGCTTGGATAATACTTCCCAAATTACATGCTCATCTAATGAAGCCTGAAATTTTAAAAGAAATTATAGCGAGTTTTGGGAATCTCTTAAGGATTGATGCCTCTACAGCCACACTGAAAGTCTGAAACGTCTTTGAACGGCTACTGTAACATCCCGACTTTTCAGAAAGGGTAAAATAATAATTGGATATATACATTACGACCTAATTATTATTTATCCTATTTATTTAATTAAAAACGATTTCTTTAAAAGGGGATTTAGTTATTTAATTATTGGATTTAATTAATGGCTAGAAAAAGGAAATAATCTCCAAGATCTTTTATTGACTTATACGCATGTTTAGAAAGAAAAAAAAAGCGACGGCAACGGCAACGTGAGAGCGACACAAGTTTCAGAAAAAAAAATGGAGAACGTAATTTTCAACCGTGCGGCTAATCTGTCAGAATTTTGAGCAGGCGGCAATAGAAGAAATCGATCACTGGATGACGACGATCGTTTTCATACTCTTTGTTTTCTAAACATTAAGTGTTCAGTTTAGCCCTAGTTTTTTGTATTCGTCGAGTTCGATTCTTCAAAAATTAATATCATTCAATCCGTAGCTCTGTTTCACAGCCATGAGTAGTCAAAACGATCATCTTGGAGCGTAAATTATTCTAAAAATAGTTTCACAACAAATAATCCAGGTAATCTTTTGTTTCACACACTTTTGTATTTCAGATTTTTTGCAAGGAAAATTGGATTTTAGGGTTTCTTGTTGATCAAATATGTTTTGGGGTTGAGAATCAACAGTTGTTGCGGTTGCTTGGCATTTTGCTTGCAACTAAGGCAAGAGGCTCTTCCTAAAGAATAATTATAGTTTTATTATGTTTAGGTTGAGTTTTGGTATAGATTGGTGGTTAGAAATCATGTTTATGTGTAGTTGTTGTCTATGTTAAGCTATGACATGTTTTGAACAGGTTTCACTATTGTTTCTAAGTATTTTGATGGTAAACATGTTTGATTTTAGTTAGAAATCATTAAGTTGTAGAAAAATCGTGTTTAGGGCTTTTCAGGTGCGATGCGCACGCATTCAGCCCAGTTTTCAGGAAATGTTGTTTTAAGCTACGAGTCCAGTTTTAAATGTTATTTCTTGATATAATAACACTAAATGAAAATGAACAAGCTTTGATTGTGTTTCTGATGGGTTTAGTTCCTGCACCGAATGTACTTTTCAAGGGAGTTGAAGTTCGGGACCGTCGGAAGGGCATGAGAGGCTTGTGCTTTGATGAATTAGTTGTTAGTAATATCATCCGCAGCGGAAGCGATTTAAGGATCTAGATCTACAAATTACACGTAATAAAATAACTAGATCAACATCTACAAGGGGTTGTAGAACATACCTCTTGGATCTCAAAATCCAAGTTGAAGAACCGCAATGGAAAGAACGAAGATGTGAAGAGCACCACGATCTTCCGTACGTTTGATCCAAGCAACTCCCGGTTGAAGGAAATTCTCGTCTCGAATCCTTCCGATATGCTACCCGGAAAAATCTCCAAGATCTTCCCTCAACTACCCTTGGCCGAAATTTCCTTCCTCTCTCTAAGAGACGGAAGTCGAAATTTTATTGTGTTATGAGGCTTGGGAGAACTCTCTTTATATAGGAGAGTAAAACTTAGCTTCCAAGGATTTAATAATTAATACAAAATCAATTATAATAATCCCATTAAATAAAAGATAATCCCATAATATTCTAGAACAAATCTAGAATAATATTCATCTATATTTCTTACCATAAATATTTATCCAATTGTTAGGAACATTTTATTGTGTTTTGATGATGGCCATACTAGCTGTTATAGCAAGCCTGAAATAAGTTAGAATTCTCTGTATAAGTCTTTACTTAGAGTCTGACATGTTGTATAAGTTGAGTCAGAAGAGTATTGTATTAGTTGGTAGGACGGCAAAGCAAAAACAGATATTCGGCAAAGGAAAGCCAGCCAAGCACCAGCAGAGAAGAAATGAAACACTATGGTCTGACTTATAACCAAGGAAGTCTGTGATGACCTTGGATAAGTCTAAGTTATGTTTTAAATGATAAAACTCAAATGTTCAAATATGGTGTACACTCGGTCTCACCCAAATCAAGGATCGATGAAGTTCAAAGACTCTCCAAATACTAGAACAAAGAAGGAAGCAGTGAATTGGTGAGTAAACTGACTTTCGCAAAGAGAAAACAAAACAAATGCAAGAAGTGACGGCTAAGTCAGTAGGCTCACTCGACCGTTCTAGAAACGGCGAAGAGACATCTACAAGGCCATAATTGATATACGATGAAGATTCAGAAGATCATGCATTAAATGCTCAAATCATTAAAGGATCAATCAAGGACGGATTATCTCGCTATATGTTTGAAGAAAGAATCCGATCACCAAAATTAAGGAGAATACAATTAAGGGGGAATCAAGAATAAAATCAAGGATTATTCCCTCATTAATATAGCCAACGGACGGAATTTCAAAAACGAAGGTATTCAAGGCTATAAATAGAAGGCATTGACAGAAAAAGAAAAGAAGAAGCAGAAAGAAAAATCTAGCAGAAACTCTATCAATTTGAAAAACCTTCTCTCTGAAATTACAAGGATACATCTAGTGATCAACTCAGACTTCAAAGCTACAAAGTCATACTCAGAACTGAGGATTGATCAAGCAAGTGTGTGAATCACATTCACATCAAACTGAAGCAACTGAATCAGAGGCAATCTGAGAAGGAATTGAATCTGTGATAGCTGTTGAAGGATCTTGATCTTAAGGAGAAGCAGTGAAGGAAGATCGAATCACCAAGCTGCTGCAGATCAAGGAGTGATAGTCTTGTAGATTGTGAAGCTTGGGAAGCCAAGGACAATCATACTATTGTATCTGTGAAAACAATTGTGAATTCCTCCAATCATCACAGGAGAAGAGTGGATTAAGGGATTACACCACCCTGAACCACTATAAACCTTTTGTCAATTTAATTTCTGCAATTTACTTTACAGCATTCATTTAATTTGCATACATCATAATTTGCATCTGTGGATCGTCTAAACCGATTTGAAAACAATATAGTAAGAAGGGACTTATCCATTTGCCCAAAAGCTTTTAACTAGAAGAAGAAAAGTTTTTGAAACTCCACTATAGTCATTCACCCCCTCGACTATAGTTTCACCCTTCTCTGGGACCAACAATTGGTATCGAGCGGTGTTCCTAGTATCGAAACTGCTCGATCTAATTTACGTAACAAGGAGATCACATTATTTCAAAGTAGTTTTCAAATCTGAGTTTTTCATTCACTCGTCATTTATATCTTCAATTGCACCGATGGATTCCTCAAACTTCTTGTCAAAAATACCTTGCTTTCAATGTTAATAATTTTGATGAATATAAAATAAGAATGTTATCTCATCTTGCAAAGAACTCATGAGGAGATCTTTGGATGTAATCAACGACGGCCCAATCATGATCACTACTATGGTAGGCACATGAGCAGATCAAGGAAAGGAGATAAACAAACCCAAGAAAGATTGGACCAAAGATGACAGGAGAAGAGCAAACCCAGACTTTGTAGCAAAAGATGTGATCTTAAAGACTCTAGACAGCAACATGTTCATGAGAATAAAGGATTGCAAACAAAGAAAGGAGATGTGGGACAAGTCGGCACTAATCAATGAAGGATCTCAAGCGATCAAAGAAAATAAACTATCTCAAGCAAAAACGTAAGTTTGAAAATTTCAAGATGAAGGCGAGGTGAATCCATTGATCGATGGACAAATGCACTCTCAAGCATCATCGATGAATCGCAATAATGCCTTGGTCACACATATCCCCAAAAAGAAGTATGCTTGAAGATCTTGAGAGGACTACCTCGAAAGATGGAAGATCATAACATCGAATCGGAGGAACAACAAATCTTGTAAGCACCGACACTCGACAATCGATGTCCCAATTAAAAGCTCATGAATTCGAATTGAACGGCGAAGATGGTGCTCGGCGTGAGACACACAAAATCACCGCATTAGCTGCACCCCAACAAAGTAACTTTCTTTGAATGCATCAAAGAAAGAGACACAAGAACTAAAAGAACAGTAGCTTTATTAGTTAAACGTTTTGACAGTTTAAAAAGAAGCCATTCAAAGGAAATTCATCATCAAACAAAAGTCAAGCTCAACCAGAGACATGAAGAAGAAAGATGATGAATACAGATGCTTCAATCTGCAACAAGAAAGGTCACTTCAAGGCCGATTGTCCTGAAGAAAATGACAAAGATGATGAAAAGAAGAAATACAAAGCATCCGAAAGAAAAGGAGCAAGAAGGCACTTAAGGCGTAAATCCAAAGCAGTGAAAAGATGAAGAATCATCCGACAATGACTCGAGATGATAGTGATGAAGAAGACAGATTCGAAAATGAAAAAGCATGCCTATGTCTCATGACCAAAGAATTGGATGAAGATGAAAGTGATAGCTCGATTAATCGAGGAAACAAGCCTATGTTTAATGGCTAAAGAGTCGATGAAACCGAGGTAACATCTAGTTCCTGTTTCTTCATCTAATGTATCCACATCTAACACTTTGCACAATCCTCTAGTCTTCCATTAGATACAAGAGACCTGGTCCAAAATCTCATGACTAAATTTGATGAAATTGAAAAGAATCATGAAATTCGGAAAGGAATGCAAGGATCTAAGGAAAGAGAATAAGAGGTTAAAGAAAGAACTGGATAAAGCAAAAGCTGAATTAACTAGTAAGGAGACCTACTTAAATGATCAACAGCAGATGATCATACATCTGTTATTAACAGATCGCTTAAGGAAATCTCTCTCACCAAAGGAAGGTATCCACTTTGCACCACTAAAGTCACCACTTACAAACCCCAAAAAGGTTTGGATCGAGATCTGGTCTTGGCTATAATCGATGATGAACGTAGGAATAATGGTCAACACAATTCTAAATTGAGGACCACTAGTGGACCAAAATTTAGAAAGAGATGCACCATGTCTCCAACGAGATCATCCTGTTCGGTGAAGTCAAAACCCAAGTGTAGTGAAACAAAGAAACTAAATCCTCATTCCAGTCAATCAAGAACAAAAACCATCCGAAAGGAAAAGGAAGACTTTACCGCGTGGAGGATGATTGGAATGTTGCTCCCGCAAAATACAAGAAGAAACCATTCCACAAAATGCATCATGTATTTAAGAAAACCAATCTGCTCTGAGACACATGAAGCAAGAAAGGTTTCCTACCTGCATTTTGGAAAGTAAATAAGGATGCAAATGCACCAAAAGGTGGAGAAAAGTATCGAAATACCTTCATAAAAATACTAGAAGCTATTCTCGCCATGCCTTATACATATGAAGTTGATGACTTCAATTATCCAAAAGAAGACCTTTGATATACACCCTTGGTATGGGAGGCATGATTGCTAACATGTATGGACCCAAACAAGGTTGGGTACCTAAACTTAATTAATCTGCTTTTGTAGGATGTCCGTACATAGACAAAGGTGGATGTTCCGGACACATGACAGAAAACAAGAGATGGCTCACCGACTTCAAAGCTTTTGATGGACCCAAAGTCACATTTGGAGGTAAAGAAAACCCTGGCAAAATTAAGGGGAAGGCACAATAATCAAGAACAATCTAAAGATTCGAGAATGTGGCATATGTCAAGGGACTTAACTTCAATCTGATGAGCATCACCAATTTTGTGACAAAGGCTACAATGTGCACTTCAACAAAGAAGGATGCAAAGTGATTCATAGTCAAACCAACACAATAGTTCTTGCTAGAAGAAGACAAGACAACATGTATGTGGTGGATTGGAGAACGACTAAAGGCGAAAACATGTCTACTTGTCAAGAATAAACAATCAACAAGTCGGATTTGGCACAAAAGATTAAATCACACAATTTCAAGACCATCAACAAACTATCAAGAAGCAAGTTAGTTGAAGGCCTGCCGAGAGATCACATTCAAAAGGAAAGTCTATGTGATGCTTGTCGAAAGGAAAACAAATAAAAAGCTCATTCAAGTCAAAGCCTCATCAATCTACAACAAGAGTTCTACATCCGCTACACATGGACTGCTTGGACCAAATACACACCAAAGAGTGTGTGAGTGGTAAGAAATACACTCTTGTAGTGGTGGATGACTTCTCAAAGTACACCTGGACCATCTTCATGAATAAGAAGAAAGAAACACTCAAGAAGCTGCCAGATTTGTTGAGAAGACTCCAGAATGAGAAAGAACTAAAGATTATCAAGATCGATCGATAGAGGCACCGAATTTCTAAATGAAATTATCGAACCTATTGTGAAGAAAATGGAGTACTACATCAACTATCTCAAGGCGGGAACTCCACAACAAAATGGTGTAGCAGAAAGAAGAAACAGAACCATCAAGGAAGCAGTCAGGACAATGATAGCAGAAGCATGTTTACCAAAGAGATTTTGGGCTGAAGCAGCAAACACAGCATGCCATACACAAAACAGATCAATCATCAACAAACACCATGGAAAAACTCCATATGAAATATGAAATGGTAGAAAACCCAATATCTCATATTTTCATATGTTTGGATCAAAATGTTTTGTCTTAAACATGAATCAACTGCATACCTTTGATGAGAATGCTGATGAAGCAATCTTCATGGGATACTCAGACACCAGCAAAGAATTCAGAGTACTAAATAAAAGAACTTTGGTGATTGAAGAATCAATACATGTGGTTTTTGATGAACCAAATACAAATGGTGAAGATCTTCAAGATCAAGAAGAGAAAGCACCACAAAGAGAAATCTATATAAATATAACCATACCAACTACTATCCTGAATCATCATTCTGAAGATCAAGAGGAGCCACATACCAATACACCAGATGAAGCTCCTCAAGTTGAAGTTCATGCTCAGCATGAAGGTATGGAAGCACCAAGTGAAGATCAACTTCAACCAGATCTAAATTGGCTAAGAGACCATCCTGAAGAACAAGTCATTGGAGACATTCACACAGGAGTCAGAACAAGAAGACAACTGGAGCACATGCTAACCTGCTTTCTATCACAAGTGGAACCTAAGACCATAGATGATGCAATCCAAGATGCAGATTGGATCACAGCCATGCAAGAAGAACTAAATGAATTTGAAAGAAATGAAGTCTGGGAACTTGTTGACAGACCTGAAATGGCCAACATCATTGGTGCAAAATGGGTATTCAGGAACAAGATGGATGAGCAAGGAACTGTTGTCAGAAAAAAAGCAAGGCTAGTTGCAAAAGGCTATTCCCAAGCTGAAGGAATAGATTATGATGAAACTTTTGCTCCAGTAGCAAGATTGGAAGCAATCGGACTTTTTCTAGCATTTGCTGCACACAAAGACTTCAAAATCTATCAAATGGATGTAAAGAGTGCATTCCTAAATGGACTCTTGGAAGAAGAAGTTTATGTAGAACAACCTCCTGGATTTCAAATTAAAGGAAAAGAAGACAAAATATACAAACTCAAGAAGGCCCTCTATGGACTCAAACAGGCACCTAGAGCCTGGTATGAAACACTGTCACAGTTTCTGATCAAGAATGGATTCAGCAAAGGAACTATTGACAAGACTCTTTTTAAACTGGAGGAAGGAGCAAGCACATTGCTAGTGCAAATCTATGTTGATGATATAATCTTTGGATCAGAGGATGAAAAGCTGTGTGAGAAATTTGCAAACCTGATGAAGAGCAAATTTCAGATGAGCATGATGGGAGAATTAAACTACTTCCTTGGCCTTCAAGTAAAGCAAATGAAGGATGGCATTTTCATTAGTCAAGCAAAGTATACAAGAGATTTGATACACAAGTATGGGATGGATACAAGTGGCACAACAGACACACCAATGTGTGCCAGAGTCATACTTGGAAAAGATGAAGGAGGAAAAGATGTTGATCAAAAATTGTATAGAGGAATTATTGGATCATTATTATACTTAATCATAAGGGACTGACATAGCATTTGCGGTAGGAGTATGTGCAAGATTTCAAGCTCAACCAAAAGAATCACATCTTCTAGCGACTAAAAGGATAATCAAATACTTGAGAAACACTTTAAATGTTGGTATTTGGTATCCAAAAGATGGAGGATTTACATTGATATCATATTCGACTCGACTATCTTTGGATGCAAAATAGATAGAAAAAGCACCTCTGGAACTTGCCAAATGCTAGGAACCGGACTAGTCTCTTGGTTCAAGAAAAGCAAAACTCCATATCTACATCAACAAATGAAGCGCAATATATAGCGGCGGTAGTAGTCAGCAGTGCACAAGTACTGTGGATAAGACAACAACTAAGGGACTATGGAGTAGAAGAAAACAATTCCAATCATGTGTGATAACACAAGTGCAATATCTATTCAAGAAAATCCAGTATTACACTCAAGAACAAAGCACATTGATGTAAGACATCATTTTATCAGAGACCATGTTGAAAAGGGGGATGTCATCCTAAAATACATACCCACTGAAGATCAACTGGCTGACATCTTCACTAAACCACTCAGTTATGAAAGATTTAGTATGTTGAGAACTGAGTTAGGGATGATTGAAATTGACTAAGTATCAAAGAGCGGCTAATCGGAGTAATCGGCTAAGTGACTTCATTAATCGGGTACGACCTTTGCCGTTCTGAGAGAGATGCGACAAGTAAGGCACCGGCATCCAGCGAAGGTAACTTAACTAATTGTTAGGAACAGTGAAATGGAGCAGCTAAGTAAAGAACTTATAGAACGGCTAAGTGGCCAGCGAAGGCACTTCACCGAAATAAAGACTTGGATAAATTAAGAGTGTGAACAAAATCAATTCTGATTACACGTGGAGAATAAGGAAATTATGGAGGATTATTCTATGAAAGATTACACACGTGGCGATCATATTATGATCATGGAGGTAATTATATTATTCTTTTTGAATTATAAACTCCTCGATTCCCGCGCTCTATCATTACTTGCCTCAAACCACTTCCCCATTACGCTCGATTATCGCGATTTACATACACAGAATCACGCCATTATGTCACTAAATCCTTCCATATTCAAACCACGTTCACACTACCCAAAATCGCACTATATAAACAAGACTTAGAGATTTTCAGAGAACTTTACGCTCTCTTGCAAATTACAAACCCTACTCTTGTTTATCTCTATTGCAAACTCAAGTTCATTTTTAAACCCCTCTCCTTCTCAAAAATGGCATCATCTTCCTCAATCACCCAAGCTGGGTACGAAAAATCGATTGACACTGGTTCATTCTTCCAAGCAGAACACTACCTGAAACTGGGTGGAAATGATGAGCATGCCAAACGGTTGGCAGCAGGTTGCGAAAAACTAAAATTATCCACCTTCCTCAATCCTCCAATAACCGAGGTGTGCTATGAAAGTCTGATTTCCTTCTGGAAATCTGCACAATACGTGCCTGGGCTTCCTAACGAAGGTGACAAGTTCAAGAAGACAAGATTGTAGCATCTATAAATGGCAAAGACGCTGTGATTACAAACAAAGGTAATTCAAAACATCTCAAACTTTCAAATAAGGGTCAAGCAAAAGTGACATTGGTACCACAGACTTGGGCGAATGCAGGCAATCATTGCCAAAACGGCAAACCAGGATCCACAAAAGTCAACTGTCTCAGATCTGAGTTGAAGCAGCCTTTTAATGAGTTCAGTGCCCTAATTGGCAAAACCATTGAAGGAAAGTTGGGAGCAAATCATGACATGACAGAAATTAGGATGCGGCTAATAGGAATCATCTATAACAAGCTACAATTTAATTGGTCAAAATACTTCTTTTTGAGAATCAAAGAACAAATCCAAAGTGAAGTAAAAACAGGTGAAAAAGCGATAAAAGAGGGAAAGACAATGAAAGGACAATTCTGGGTGAAAAAGTCATACGGGATACAATTGCACTATCTGTTGCAATGTCTCAAAGTCCCCACTGTACAACTCCACAGACTGCATGAATCCAAAGTCATATTTACTTATGTCAAACCACAAAAGAAGGCAGGAGAAGGAAAAATAAAGAAATCCTCACACAACACCTCAGGACAAAGAAAGAAACAAAAGGTCCGGCGAAGTCTGGAAAAGACAGACTTTGGGAACTTGATTGATGAAGAAGAACAAGAGGCGGATTCTGATGAGGAAGCACATCAAGAAGAAGCAAATTCCAGTGAGGATGAACAGCATCCAAATGAAGAAAACACTGAAGACGATCAGGACTCTCCAGAAGAAGCTGTACAATTGTCTGCAAACGATATAGATGATCGAATTGCAGAATATCTTGAATGGAAGGAAGGGGATTCCAGACAACAACTTCAAGACACAGACCGCATGCTTACTGAAGAAGCATGGTTATTTGATTTTCTGGGAATCACAACTCTTGTATGAGTACTTGATGAATCCCCACTATGGGAACTGGTTGATGCAGCCAAGGCAAAGATGCCCCAGCCCTCTGGGAGACAAAGTGATGACTCAGATGATGGTGGAGATGATCATCAGGATGATGGTGATGATCATGATAATAATGATGATAATGATCATCATGATGATGATCTTGGTCAAGACAAAGAAGACTCTCTCCTGCACTGGATGCAATTGATGATACTACTCTCCTACACGCATTTTTGAAACCACAAGCCTCCGGCAAGTCTACAACTCCAACAAAGACAATTACTCAACCGGCCTCATGCATCAACGTTCAAATAACAAAGACAAACATTGTGGACATCGGCTCACCGCTTGCCACTCTCACCAAGACAACCCCTGGCATAGAGATAGGGGAATAAGAAATCAAGCCACACCAAATATATACATCTACCCAAATTCTTGAAGATCAAGATGTAAATGCAGATGTCACTCAACATCAAGACAAGGGGACAGCAAACGGATCCGAAACAAATTGAAACAAGGCACATACTCTCTCAAATTGAACACCGCATTACAAATGAAACTTTTGAGAAAGCGGCGGACTTGCTTTGTGAAGAATTGGAACAAAGAAGCAATGTATCTCGGATCCATGACTTCACTTTTAATGACAAAAGCTCCTCCATTGAAAACAAGTTTCAGGCCATTGCAGAATACATTGATGCACAAAATATTGTTGTTCAACAACAAGGAAATCTGATGAAGCAACTCAACATCAATATCACTAACAGTCTTACAGGCCTCAAGCAACACATTTCCCAAGAAAACGAATCACTGGCAGTAGCTTTTGGCACTAGACTTAGGAGTGTCAATGAGAAATTGAATGATCATAACAAAGATTCACATCTATTGAATCAAAACTTGATTCTCTGATTGGAACGGCAGAGGCCACCAATAGCATCCTGCTCCAAAGAAAGGGATGATCTTTGCCAAAAGGGGGGAAAACTGGATAAGCTCAAGGATCAACAATCGGACCTCCAAATTTCACCGAGAACAACCGAGAGCAAGAGACAGAGAAATAAGAATCGAAAATGAAGCGTAAGAACAACAAAGAAGTCGAGAGAAGAAAGGAAAAGGCCCTAAAGGAACCCCTGCATTGGATTTCCTCACCCTATGCAAAGAAGAGATGATGATAGAGACAGTCCGGCAGACAAAAGAAAGGCCTCAGTCTAGTCAAGAAAGAGATCTGTCGGTCAACACAGACTCGAAGACCAGGAGGAAACACCAGCGGAGGTAGCAGCGGCTCAAATATCTTGGTGAGCACAGTAACTTACACTGTCACCAAAGAAAAGCGAAAGCCAATATGATGCGTATGTCTTGGACCATGTAAGAGAATTTTTCGTCTGTAGGAAGGAGTAAACTGACTTTCGGCAAAGAGAAACAAAACAAATGAAGAAGTGTGACGGCTAAGTCAAGAGGCTCACTCGACCGTTCTAGAAACGAAGAGACATCTACAAGGCGAGAATTGATATACGATGAAGATTCGTAAGATCATGCATTAAATGCTCAAATCATTAAAGGATCAATCAAGGACGGATTATCTCGCTATACGCTTGAAGAAAGAATCCGATCAACAAATTAAGGAGAATACAATTAAGGGGAATCAAGAATAAAATCAAGGATTATTCCTCATTAATATAGCCAACGGACGGAATTTCAAAACGAAGGTATTCAAGGCTATAAATAGAAGGCATTGACGAGAAAAGAAAAGAAGAAGCGAGAAAGAAAATCTAGCGAAACTCACAATTTGAAAAACCTTCTCTCTGAAATTACAAGGATACATCTAGTGATCAACTCGGACTTCAAAGCTACAAAGTCATACTCGTAATCGAGGATTGATCAAGCAAGTGTGTGAATCACATTCACATCAAATCAAGCAAATCAATCGAGGCAATCTGAGAAGGAGTTGAATCTGTGATAGCCGTTGAAGGATCTTGATCTTAAGGAATGCAGCGAAGGAAGATCGAATCACCAAGCCGCTGCTGCGAGTCAAGGAGTGATAGTCTTGTAGATTGTGAAGCTTGGGAAGCCAAGGACAATCATACTATTGTATCTGTGAAAACAATAGTGAATTCCTCCAATCATCACGGGAGAAGAGTGGATTAAGGGATTACACCACCCTGAACCACTATAAACCTTGTGTCAATTTAATTTCTGCAATTTACTTTCTGACATTCATTTAATTTGCATACATCATAATTTGCATCTGGATTTGTCTAAACCGATTTGAAAACAATATAGTAAGAAGGGACTTATCCATTTGCCCAAAAGCTTTTAACTAGAAGAAGAAAAGTTTTGAAACTCCACTATAGTCATTCACCCCCCTCGACTATAGTTTCACCCTTCTCTCGGGACCAACACCAATAAATATTTTATGCATATGTCTTATTAATCCACAAGAAAACAATTTCTTGTTCCATAAAATAATACATGGGTGAAAATACCACATATTGACCTAGTCAATATTAATTTTGCCATTACACAATAATTGTGCCAAGATTATGGAAAATGTCTTTTCCACATATTTAATTATTTAGCCCAACTAATTTAATAGTCCACTAAACAATTAATTCACATATCGTTTTAATGAAGTCCAACAAGAACTAAATTAATATTATCGATTCGACGTCCGAGAATAGCTATGCTATATTAGGAGGCACGTCGGGGACCATGGACTAATAATCGTTGGCGACTCCGATAAATCAAATAAATAATTATCTTACGAACGTAATAATTATATTCGATAAATCAATCACGAGAATATGCCACCATAATCCCGTGACTGCACTCCTCCGATTATGAGATTATATTTATCTCCTCACGAGAATAATAATAAGCGTCCATTGATATAATCATTACATATGGATTAATCCTCCATAGACTGTTCATTCTAAATCGGGAAGTTACCGTTAACCCTTTCTAGAACCTCTTATCCTTATTTACCATTAACCCCCTAGTGATCAATTAATTCATACAACTCACTGGTAGCTAATCAGTGCAATATGAACTCCATGGATCGATCAGTTTCTAGGATTAACAAATAAGAACTGCCTATCTACTTCTATAAATGGAAGGAATGGATTCCGTATCTGTGATAACACGTACTACTCACTCAATCCAAAGACAATGCCAAGATGGGGTAATTCGGACCACGCACTCGAGTGTAATCCTTAACCGTCAAGTCAAACTTCATAATCGATTCAAGCGGTTGATCGTGATCACCTCGAGATTAAGATATATCCATAAATATGATCATCCATTGATTCGATAAGACTTCTCGATTACGGAATTATATCGTGAACTCTAATCAAATCGGTCCAGCCATATATGATATATCTATCATATATAAATGCCCCATTAAGTTCTCTTAACCGAAAGTCCGGATAAGACAATCACACCTATTGTGTTATGGACGCATTAATAGCACGTTAAAGGAGAGACCCGATACTCTCGATTAACTTCACTACGGGCTAATTGTATTTTAAGTACATCTTCACTAACTCAATCCTCCCATGTATATACCATACACTGAGTTAAGTGATTACATAAACGATATACTTTAGGGTTTTCTGTAGTGTAAATACTATTGTCACATCGGTGAATATGAGAATAATAAATATGAATAATAATATCATTTCATTTATTAAATAAAACAATTACAAAAATTGTCTTTCGGGCATCACACCTAACATTAGTATTCATCAATGTCTGTGTATTTTCTAGGCCTTGTCCATGTCTAGTGGTCTAAATAAGAGAATGGTGGATGTGAGGGAGCTTACTAGCAAATACTTAGGTGGTTAGATATAAACAATTAAACCTATGCGAATCCTCAAATTACATGTGGATGTTGAATACTTCATAGTTCCGGCTTGGATATTACTTCCCATATTACATGCTCATCTAATGAAGCCTGAAATTTTAAAAGAAATTATAGCTAGTTTTGGGATACTCTTAAGGATTGATGCCTCTACAGTCACACTGAAAGTCTGAAACGTCTTTCAACGGGTACTACTGTAACATCCCGATTTTTCAAAAAGGGTAAAATAGTAATTGGGCATATGCATTACGATCTAATTATTATTTATCATATTTATTTAATTAAAAACGATTTCATTAAAAGGGGATTTAGTTATTTAATTAATGGCTAGAAAAAGTAAATAATCCCCAAGATCTTTTATTGACTTATACGCATGTTCAGAAAAAAAAAAAGCGACGGCAACGGCAACGTGAGAGCGACGCAAGTTTCAGAAAAAAAATGGAGAACGTAATCTTCAACCGTGTGGCTAATCCGTCAGAATTTTGAGCAGGCGGCAATAGAAGAAATCGATCACTGGATGAAGACGATCGTTTCCATACTCTTCGTTTTCTGAACAGTAAGTTTTCAGTTTAGCCCTAGTTTTTGGTATTCGTCGAGTTCGATTCTTCAAAAATTCATATCATTCAATCCGTAGCTCTGTTTCACAGCCATGAGTAGTCAAAACGATCATCTTGGAGCGTAGATTATTCTAAAAATAGTTTCACAACAAATAATCCAGGTAATCTTTTGTTTCACACACTTTTGTATTTCAGTTTTTTTGCAAGGAAAATAGGATTTTAGGGTTTCTTGTTGATCAAATATGTTTTGGGGTTGAGAATTGTTCGGTAAAAACGAGTTTTACAATTTATAACCGAAACACCCCAAGTATAAGGTTCGTAGTATAGGATGTTAACGGGTCGTCCTAAGGGAGTGGAATGTTTATCGGATCAAGGAACAATTATTCTATCGATTATGTCACGACTATTAACTAAACTAGGGTTTAAACTAATTAAACTAGGGTTTATACTAATTATGAACAGTAAAAACGACGATGAACAGTAACTTCGATGAATAGTAAATTTGCAGAAAATTAACAATTAACTTAGCAATCAACGATTTATACTAATGATTCGATTTATCAAGTAATTAAAACAACGGCAAGGCAACGGGAATCCACCGATCAACCAACCCAACCCCAACTAGACGGCAAGTTAAAGATATGATTTTTAGTAATGATCGAATTCGATTAAATTTCTCTAAACGAATTCTAGGGTTTCGTTTTCTTTTTCAAATAAAACAAAACGACATGCAAAACACGATCACGAGATTATTTCTAATACTCTTACTCAATTAACTATAAACGATCTCTCGAATTATAATTAATTGCATCAATTAAAAAGATCACAACTTGAACAATATTTTCATATAAATTCAAAGCATAAAAGATGGTTTCATCGATCTCTCGATTCAAATAAAACGTAAACGATAAATAACAAATTCTAATTGATGAAAAACGATAACTTTACTCACTAAAAGTGCGGCTAAAAATCTCTCTAGTTGGTGTTGATGTTGATCGGTTTCATCCGTTGTCCCTTGTGATGTGCTTAGCCAACAACCATGATGTTGATCATGATCATTGGATGGGAAGAAATCATCTTCTTTTAGGATAAAGTCTTGTTTGCTTTTCTTTGGAAAATTAGTGTGTATGGAATGGTTATGCGTTAGGGTTCCTGCTGCATGCTTATATAGAGATGAAAGGCGGCTGGAATTAATTGGAATATGTCGGCTGAAACAAAAGTCTCTTGAGTCGGTTGAAGCAATTCTTTTGTAATTAGGTCGGCTGAAACTTCTAAAATTCATATCTTGAGTTGTAGACCTCCAAAAATTATGATCCAAATGTCATAAAAAAGCTCTCGGAAAACTCTACAACTTTCATTAAGGACTCTTCTTCAGAAAACGCCTTTTTGACTAGCCCGTCGTATTCGAGTCGTTTTCGAGTTTTCTACTTACCGAAATTGATTACCCACTTGACCACCATTTGAGTTGTAGAAGTCCGATTGACGTAATTCAAAGTGCGTTGGAAAGCTCTTTCAAAGATCTACAATTTTCATGAAGAAGTTCTCCCCTGAAAATGCCTCTAAGCTGGGTCAAATCTCCGTCGAAAATATATAACGATTTAAGTACTTAGGAAAATTTGCTCCGTTGAACTCGTAAACTTGTGGCATCTTCTTCTAACCCTCTAAACACCTATTTTAGACCGAAGATATGCATCTACAAGATATCCAAAACATTGCAAAGTGTAACAACATCCAAATAAACATAAAACCAACGATAAAAACACATAAATCAGCCACTTTTGCAATTTATTATCTTTAAACATCATTTGCTCAGTTTATCCTTTTGGCGAGTGATTTTCTATAAAAATCACTAAAACACGGGGAGATAATGTTACGAAACAACTCGATAAAAACCATAAAATTAGTCGTAAACAACTCCCCCACACTTAGACTTTTGCTCGTCCCGAGCAAAACAATCAAAACTAGCTCACTTTATATGCAATCCAAATAGATCCCTAACTCACGTAACAAAAGATACAACAACTATAGCAAGTGCTACCAACATAGAGATAGATTCGGTGTGTGTGTGACAAGCCCTTTTCAGTCTTCACAATCGTCTCAAACAATACCCTTTCAAATAATTTAATGACTATCCTAGGTATGAATGATGAATTGTTCCACACAAAGTCTTCCCGTGCACTCAGTAGGATAATCCCTACAGCATATCATTCAGCTTATACTGGGTATAAGTTCAACGATAACAAATTCTTTAATTTTTTTTTCTTTCTTTTTTTCTTCTTTTTCTTTTTCTTTTGACGCACATCAGAATGAGCTCTTACCCGTCATGGTAGAATAGGATGTTTCGGGATAACACCCTACCTTACTCAAATCATAGGGTAGCTTTTCCTGACTGTCGTGAGCTTTTGGTCATCATAGTGGTGTAGGACATTTCGAGATAATGCCCTACCGCACTCCAATCATTAACCAGCTTTCGACACACCCATTTATTTATTATTAACTCAACTTTTTTCAAAAACATTAGTTACGTTTCACTTATCACATTCAAACCTTCGGATATTCACGTTGCATGTTGTTCGAACTTAGGTGTTACTTCAACTTTATTACTATTAAGAACAAATCTCTAAAGATGAATCACTAAAATAATGAAAGGATATAGTTCAAAAGTTTTTGCTTTGATATCAAAGGCTTTCGTGAGTGTGAAATGAATACTATCTCAAATCAGTAAAAGCATGCTATAATTATCTCTCAAAGTCACATAAAATCATTGTCAGGAAACTACAACTAGCAAGCCATTTGTTTCAATTACATGCTCAAGATTTACAATTATCCAAGTGTACTTTGAAAATTTTTAAAATTTCACCATTTAACAAAGATCACAAATATTTACTCATACTGTCGAAAATAAAGCATGAATTGCACCCCCCCACACTTAAATCACATTATGTCCTCAGAATGTGCAAATAAAAGAAAAGAATACTTAGCTGGTTCCAAAGATGGTTGTCGGCCAGTAGATTGGCAGTGGTCAGACCGTAACATGAATGTACCGCTGCAGCTCGTATCACGAACAGACAACACTAAAAGTGATAACTGGCAGAAACCGCTCAAACGTATCTGCAACACTCGACATAACATATAATCTCGGGGTACAAGGGGTATATGAGTAAACATGTATACACATAAAACAACCACAAATAGGACAAGGATAACCAACACACAACTCACCAAAGTTTTATTCCTAATAACTGAAAAACTTAACTAAAAAGAAAATAACGTAAAAGACTAGGCTGCCTCCTAGGAGCGCTTCTTTATTGTCATTAGCTTGACAAAGATCTCAAAATCAACCCGGATCGGGCCACTTTGGTTTGATCAGGGCTACTTCTTTATCAGAGTCAGAGTGGAGAGCATCGGTGTGGTCACAGCAACAACAAGTCAAGTGCGCGACTAAGTCTTGGACTTTAGCCATCCGGCACAAAGACGATTCTCTTCTTTGTGTTGTTGCTTAATTGTGGCACCGCATACTAATGGGTGCGAGGAGTCGTGGTAGAAGCATCTTTAAGATCAAGGGCAATAATGTCATCATCCGAATTGAAGAAGTCGGATGGGATCTCATCACAAATCGAAGACATCGATCATGTCAACCACCTTACGAAAGTATAGGACTTCGGTGCTTCATAAGGCTGTCCGAAATACTTTTTCAATCTATGACCATTTACTTTAAAAGGTTGACCGCTGTACCGCTTTTAAGGAGATCGCTCCACCGGATGAACCCGACAATTTCAAAGGGTCCGGACCATCGGACTTAAGCTTGCCAAAGAAAGCGGATGTAATCTGGTGTTGTAAAGCAAAGCCATCTCTCCTACCTTGAAATCTCTATCTTTTATCTTGGCATCGTGGGCGCCTTTGTTCTCTCCTTGCTCGACTTGGCATTCTCGTAGGCCCTGAGTCCGAATTAAATCAAGCTCATGTAGTTGCGATAATCTTTTCTCCCACGAGTTGGCTATCGAAGTTTAAGAATTTAATAGCCCAATAAGCTCGTGCTCACTCGACCGGTAGATGGCAAGCTTTGCCATAAACCATTTGGAAGGGTGACGTACCCATAGGGTCTTAAACGCAGATCTGCGATAAGCCCAAAGTCGTCGTCAACTTCGACTCGATTGGATCTATTTGAATTCACCGTTTTCTCAAGATCCGCTTAAGGCTCCGGTTGCTTACCTCGACTTGGCCACTGGTTTGGGGGTGGTATGGTGTACCAATTTTATGCTTGACACCATATCTCTCAAGAATTTTATCCAGTGGTGCATTACAGAAATGCGAACCTTCATCACTGATAAGGGCTCTAGGACAGCCAAATCTAGTAAAGATATTCTTTTGCAAGAATTTCTTAACAACTTTGTGATCATTGGTTTGGGTGGCGATAGCCTCTACCCACTTGGAAACATAGTCTACACAGACCAGAATATATTTGTTAGAGCATGATGATGGGAACGGTCCCATAAAATCAATGCCCCAGACATCGAAAACTTCACATTCCAAGATAGGCCTCAAAGGCATCTCCATCCTATTACTTGAGTCTCCCTACTCTTTGGCATCTGTCACGACCTTGCAAAGGCTTCATCTTTAAACAAAGTAGGCCAAGTAAAAACCAGCTTGAAGGATTTTTGTGGTGTCTTAGGTGCTCCGTGAGTGTCCACCAGTGGGACCACTATGACATTGCTCCAGAATATCCAATTGTTCATGCTCCGGAACGCACCTTCTAAGCAACCCGTCCTTGCAGACTTTAAACAGATACGGATCCTCCCATACGAGATACTTTAAGTCGCTGAAAAATTTCTTCTTTTCACGATCGTCATCTCATCTAAATGCCCACTTGCTAAGTAGTTGGCGTGTCCCGACATACCACGGCCTCCCGTCCTCTAGCTTCATTAATTGCTCGGTCCGGAAAGTCAATGCCTATCTCCTTAGGGACTTCGCCACCCTCATTCACTAGGCGAGATAAGTGGTCAGCTACAACATTATCACTACCTTTCTTGTCCTTAATTTCGAGGTCAAATTCTTGTAGTATCAGAATCCATCTGAGTAACCTTGGTTTAGCGTCTGCTTTGCCCATAAGGTAGCGTAGTGCTGCGTGATCTGTCCACACCACCACTTTGGACCCTAAAAGATAACCACGAATTTGTCAATAGCAAAAGCATTGCCAAGAATTCCTTCTCGGTAGTGGCGTAATTGCATTGAGCTGGGTTCAAAGTGCGGCTAGCATAGTAAATCGGCCTTATCAGATTCAACCTCTCCCAAGCCTTTCCCACACTCTCCCCTTCTAATTGCTCGAAAGTAGCTATATCTCGTTTAAGGCCCATTATCGTTCCAGGTGAAACGAAATTTGAGCGAAGGCTCTTTTAACATCACCAGTTATGAAGAGTGTGATGGGGTAGGGACTTAAACCATCGGTTTGCTTCACCCCTTAAATCAAACGGGAAAAGTTTCAATTTAACAATTTCAGTAGGAACGCCATGGGTGTGACCCGCTTCACATATTTGCACAAAAGTCGACAAGAAATCATGTGGGTCTTCTGCAAAGCGATGCCATGGAATGAACTATTTTGGACCATCCCACAACTCCATTCTTAAGATCAAAATGCATTCCTCCCATCTCTGGAGGCCGAATTGGTCTATGCCCTTCCAAGAAGTCTTGATCAAGATAAGGCGCATAAGGGTCTTCTTTGCTGCACAATTACTGCGGCCGCTGAAATTTGTTGTTGTTGTGCATTCTCGAGGTTGTTGTTGCATCTGGCCGGTTTATCCAGGCTTGCTGTTGTTGTTGGTTCTGCAACATTTGCATCAGAATTTGGTTTAATTGAGCGGGATCTTGGTTATTATTCCCTTGGTTCTCCGGTTCGTCATCACTAGAACCGTGTTCGCTCATCTTGTCAGAACTTTGAAATAATCTTCTTCGACAATGTCTCGCTCAGTTCGGGTTAAAGATAAGATTTCCCTTCTTACTCCTGGTTTGCATAAACCGTAAAAGGAAACAGGAAGAAATCAACCGTAGGGTTGATGAGAACGAGTTTAGAGAAGATTGGAGGATTTAGAAGTTTAGAAAGATAGAAGAGAAGAAAAAAGAAAAGTGGAATTTTGGGGTGAATCGGCGTTCGATGTAAGTGGGCGCTAGTTCGAGAGGATTCAGAAGTGAACGCTCGTTGAGCAATCGAATCAGCGTTGAGAAAAGATGATGAGGCGACGGGCGTTCAGTATGGGTGAACGCTCGTTCAGAAGGTTTTTATTATTTTTTATTATTTTTTATTTTTTTCTTTAATTTTCTTTTTTTTAAGACAAACACCTAAAATAAAAAAATAAAAAATAAAAAAATTTACACCGACACAAAAACTGCACCTACGAAGAATCCGACAACTGTTACCGACTCCCCGGCAACGGCGCCAAAAACTTGTTCGGTAAAAACGAGTTTTACAATTTATAACCGAAACACCCCAAGTATAAGGTTCGTAGTATAGGATGTTAACGGGTCGTCCTAAGGGAGTGGAATGTTTATCGGATCAAGGAACAATTATTCTATCGATTATGTCACGACTATTAACTAAACTAGGGTTTAAACTAATTAAACTAGGGTTTATACTAATTATGAACAATAAAAAAAGCGACGATGAACAATAACTTGATGAATAGTAAATTTGCGAGAAAATTAACAATTAACTTAGCAATCAACGATTTATACTAATGATTCGATTTATCAAGTAATTAAAACAACGGCAAGGCAGCGGAATCCACCGATCAACCAACCCAACCCCAACTAGACGGCAAGTTAAAGATATGATTTTTAGTAATGATCGAATTCGATTAAATTTCTCTAAACGAATTCTAGGGTTTCGTTTTCTTTTTCAAATAAAACAAAACGACATGCAAAACACGATCACGAGATTATTTCTAATACTCTTACTCAATTAACTATAAACGATCTCTCGAATTATAATTAATTGCATCAATTAAAAAGATCACAACTTGAACAATATTTTCATATAAATTCAAAGCATAAAAGATGGTTTCATCGATCTCTCGATTCAAATAAAGCGTAAGCGATAAATAACAAATTCTAATTGATGAAAACGATAACTTTACTCACTAAAAGTGCATTTAAAAATCTCTCTAGTTGGTGTTGATGTTGATCGGTTTCATCCGTTGTCCCGCCATGATGTGCTTAGCCAACAACCATGATGTTGATCATGATCATTGGATGGGAAGAAATCATCTTCTTTTAGGATAAAGTCACAATTTGCTTTTCTTTGGAAAATTATTCGTGTGTATGGAATGGTTATGCGTTAGGGTTCCCTGCTGCATGCTTATATAGAGATGAAAGGCGGCTGGAATTAATTGGAATATGTCGGCTGAAACAAAAGTCTCTTGAGTCGGTTGAAGCAATTCTTTTGTAATTAGGTCGGCTGAAACTTCTAAAATTCATATCTTGAGTTGTAGACCTCCAAAAATTATGATCCAAATGTCATAAAAAAGCTCTCGGAAAACTCTACAACTTTCATTAAGGACTCTTCTTCAGAAAACGCCTTTTTGACTAGCCCGTCGTATTCCGAGTCGTTTTGGGATTTTCTACTTACAAATTGATTACCCACTTGACCACCATTTGAGTTGTAGAAGTCCGATTGGCGTAATTCAAAGTGCGTTGGAAAGCTCTTTCAAAGATCTACAATTTTCATGAAGAAGTTCTCCCTGAAAATGCCTCTAAGCTGGGTCAAATCTCCGTCGAAAATATATAACGATTTAAGTACTTAGGAAAATTTGCTCCGTTGAACTCGTAAACTTGTGGCATCTTCTTCTAACCCTCTAAACACCTCTTTTAGACCGAAGATATGCATCTACAAGATATCCAAAACATTGCAAAGTGTAACAACATCCAAATAAACATAAAACCAACGATAAAAACACATAAATCAGCCACTTTTGCAATTTATTATCTTTAAACATCATTTGCTCAGTTTATCCTTTTGGCGAGTGATTTTCTATAAAAATCACTAAAACACGGGAGATAATGTTACGAAACAACTCGATAAAAACCATAAAATTAGTCGTAAACAAGAATCAACAGTTGTTGCGGTTGTTTGGCGTTATGCTTTCGGTTTTGCTGGCAACTAAGGCAAGAGACTCTTCCTAATGAATAATTATAGTTTATTATGTTTAGGTTGAGTTTTGGTATAGATTGGTGGTTAGAAATCATGTTTATGTGTAGTTGTTGTCTATGTTAAGCTATGACATGTTTTGAACAGGTTTCACTGTTGTTTTCTAAGTATTTTGATGGTAAACATGTTTGGTTTTGTTTAGAAATCGTTAAGTTGCAGAAAAATCGTGTTTAGGGCTTTCCAGGTGCGATGCGCACGCATTCAGCCCAGTTTTCGGGAAATGTTGTTTTAAGCTACAAGTCCAGTTTTAAATGTTATTTCTTGATCTAATAACACTAAATGAAAATGAACAAGCTTTGATTGTGTTTCTGATGCGTTTAGTTCCGGCACTGAATGTACTTTTCAAGGGAGTTGAAGTTCGGGACCGTCGGAAGGGCATGAGAGGCTTGTGCTTTGATGAATTAGTATTCATCAATGTCTGTGTATTTGCTAGGCCTTGTCCATGTCTAGTGGTCTAAGTAAGAGAGGAGTGGATGTGAGGGAGCTTACTAGAAAATACTTAGGTGGCTAGATATCAACAATTAATAAATTACATACTTATGTCGTAAAAAGATTAAATGTCATGCTATTCTTGGTAAGGCACAGATTCATGTCAGCGATGTGGTACGTTCACTAAAAGTGAACAACGCTGCTGGCCTATAAACGGCTGAATGGCAGTGGAGGAAATTCGCCGAACGTATATGCATACTGGGAGGATCCCAGGACTATCGGTGCTATTCATTGTAGTTGGCAATTATATCTCATGATGGATACACGTCATGCATAGTGACCTTGAGTGCTGACGTAACATAGATAAGTTAAGCTAGATACGTATAGTCATAACATGTTGATGGAAATGAAGTGAACCCTAGATTGAGTCGGTCTCATAAAGATAATTTAATAATCATATTAATAACCTTTCGTTGTATAACTTAGTTATTCGTTAGCTTCTCACTTTTACTAAGTAATTTGTACTTACGTCATTTGCATTTTCTTTTGTTTGCATTGTGGGGTGAGAAGACGAACAGGTTGACCAAGAGTAGTCGACGGCTTGATGACGTTGATGCCTTGAAGATGCTTTTAGTTTATTTTCCTTGTAAAGGTTGTACTAGACTAGTTGTATCCTTTGTTCCTCGACTTGTTGTACTTTTACTTCTAGACTTTTGAAAGTTAAGTTTGTTCTTTTGAGACCTCGTATTGTGTAAGACTTTGGTTTTTCATCATTGTAATCTTAACTATCCATCTTTAGTATGGTTGTAATATATTCTTAGCAGCATTTATGTTTTTACCCGAGTCTTTTTAGCTTCCGTTTTCTTTATTTTGATACGACGACGTAGAGGCTTGCATATAATATTAGATTTATTAATGCTATATGCACCAAACGTTTCTCTTCCGGATAAGGGCGGTATCCAGGAGCAGGGCGTCACAGTTGGTATCAGAACGAAGCGTCCTTTCTATCATAGGTTTCCCTTCCTCTAGGATGAGATTCCTTTAGACCTTTTGGAACTTTCCCACTCTCTCTTGAGCTTGGTGGTAAATCCTCGTAAGACTATGACCCTTAAACCGTGGCTAAGTTGCACTAAGACCAAGTGAAGAGTCTTCTTAGACGAAGGTAAAGTTGATTTCTCAGTTCACATCTTTTATGTGTCCAACTAAGGTTTTTTTCCTTCTAGACTCCTTAGTAGAAGCCCTCGCTTCTTTTGAAGTTTCCAAATCATAACTTGTCACATAGGGTTAAGTGAAACCCGTTTAAGTAAAGCTTTGGGATCGGAGTCTTATGCCTACACCTTAAAGTCGAGGTCCTCTTGGTTCCTTTCCTTTTCCTTACTTTCCCTAGTGACATCTCTCCACTTTCCTTTATACTTCAGAAATCTGAGCCTACTTTTAGCATTGCTTAACTTTGTACATAATTATATTTGACCAAACTCTACAAATCCTCTACTTTCTCTTTTCACCATCACTTGGTTTGTGTTTATCAACATTCTCCGACCTTTGCTTTGCTTGAGATGGGTTCTACACGAACTCCATGTGTAATTCTATTCTCTCCAAGTACTCCTCAGTCGTTTCAACTATTAGTGTTAAAGATCTCCTACTTTGGCACATAGTTTTCATCATCCTCGTGTTTGGCTTTATCCAACATGAGTGAATGCTTTTGTTGTTGGAGATATCCTATGAAATGGGGTTAAAATGGTCAACTTTAGCGTGAATTTCGGATATGCTCCGGTGAGATTCACCGGGAGCTTATTACGTCTAAATATTCTACTCACGGAGTAGATAATGTTTGGCTTTGGAATCACTCGATTCGGATATTGGGTGAATGAGAAATTAATGCCTAAAGTTGGTTGACAATGTGTTGGAGATAAGATTTGAAGGGAGTACCTCAACTAAATATCCCACATTGGAAAGATGGGAGACTTGAGCTCCATATATAAGGGCTAGTGTATGCTCTTATAAATGTGCCCGAAGGGGCAAGGCACTTTTGTGCAGGAGGGAGGACTTAGATATTTCCACACGCGCGAGCGCCGCCGCCGTCCGTTCGGCCGACTCGGCTCGAGCTCGAGCTCGGTTCGGTTTCGGTTCGGGTGTTACTATTAATTTTTTGGACAAAATTTCCTTTGAAATTAACCAAAAATTAATTAGTTAATCGTGAGACGGTTGGAAGGTTCCAGAATAATGTGGAAATGAATTCTGATTGGAATTAATTAATTAAATTAATAATTTCGGCCCTAAATTAAATTAATTTTGAAATTGGTTTAATTTATTTTCTGCCAAATTTCTTTTCTTGAGGGAAAAGTCGAGCGATTAAATCATCCAACCAATCGAATTGGAAGAGAGCGCCATCCGACCAATCGAAATTGTGGAAATAGTTGGCCAATTTTAATTAATTATTTTACGCCCCAATTCTTTTCAAGGGAAAAGTCTGATGATGTGTTCTGGCCAATCACATTCAAGCATTGGCTCCTCCTCTCCACTATATAAAGAACCCCAATGATGAAGGTTGAAGCATTCAAATTTCTCTTGTGTCTTCCACTACATACTATCAAACATATAGTTCTAGTTCTTGAGTCGAAGAGAAGTCGAAGACACGTTGTCGGTTTGCGGAGCTTGGATTGTTGAAGTGCCTCTCAATCCGGGGCGTAAGGCGTTGTATCTTGGGAGCGATTGCTACTACCGTGGCCACCATACGAACAATTTGTCTTAAGGAAAGAGTTTCATAACTCGCCTCGGTTTGTCTTTATTTCTGCATTGTACTTTAATTTTCTCAATCGTTTATGTCAGATCTGTACGTTAATGGCATATTTTGTTAGATCTATATCATAGTAGTTGTGTGTCATTACATCTATCATATAGTTCCGTTATTTTGTTAGATCTGCACCATAATTGCTTTAATTTATGAGATCTAAATAATAAAATAACATTTTATTTTCGAGTTGTTATTTTCTGCATTTAATTTCCGTAATTGTATCCGTGAATTACGGATCTGTTCCGCAAATCACTCCACACACGACACTTATCACCAACAAGCTTAAGACAAAATAATTCGTGTGTTAGAGGATATTTTTTACGTGTTAAATTATAGATCTGCTAGATTGTTTAATTTATTTATATCCTGCTTCTGTTTGGTTAAGGCCAAACTGATAACTCTGTTTCTACTCTTTCTTCATATTTATGTTCGTTTGAGGATGAACAAAACTTGATTTGTCGATCTTCTGTGTTTACAGAAATGGCAACAACTGAGCAAGGGAGTACCTCTGCTGTGCTCTTCACTTTGCACTGCTGTGAGAACAATTCGGACCTCGATGGGAGAAACCGGAAAAGTTTGGTGGCTTGAACTACAAGAGGTGGCAACGAAAGATGTTGTTCTATCTGACCACTCTTGGCTTGGCTCGGATCTTGTGAGAGATCCTCCTGTCTTGAAGGAAGGAGATCATGCCTCTGTCACGGCTTTGGATGCTTGGAAGCACTCTGACTTCCTGTGCAAGAACTACATCCTGAGTTTTTTGGAGAACTCGATTTATGGGGTGTATTGCTCTCAGAAGTCTGCTAAATCTTTGTGGCAGGCTTTGGAGAAAAAGTACAAAATCGAGGATCTTTGGCTCAAAGAAATTTCTTTGTGGTCAAATTCATGGACTACAAGATGGTAGACTCAAGGCGTTGTCGGTCAGTTGAGGAGCTACGGGTGATCATCTCTGAGATCTGGGCGAAAAAATGATGATTTGTGAACAATTCCAGGTTGCTGCTGTGATTGGAAAACTTCCCCACTCTTGGAAGCATTTCAAGAATTACTTGATGCATAAGCAGAAAGAGATGACTATGGAAGAGCTAGCAACGCGTCTGCGGATTGAAGAGCAGAACAAGAGGTCGAGCGAAGCTTTACGATGGGCGGTCAAAGCGAACTTGGTGAAGTGAGCAACAAAGGCAAAAAGCATAAGCAGCCTAATCAAGGTCCAAAAGACAATAAGAAGGTCAAGCAATAGTTCACTGGAAGCTGTTACAACTGTGGAAAGCCAGGGCATCACCAAAGTGAATGCAAGTCAAGGAAACAAGTTAAGTCACATGCCCATCTTGTTGAAGTGGTGGCTGAAGGCATGCAGGAGATGAACCTATCGGCTGTGGTTTCTGAATGCAACACAGTCGGGAATACCCATGAATGGTGGATTGACACAGGGGCTACTCGCCATGTTTGCGCTCTGAAAGAGATGTTCTCTGAGTACAAGGCTGTTGAGGCGAAATGACATGACTCTTTATGGGAAACTCTAGCCTGCGAGAAGGTGAAGGTGTGGGAAAGGTCATCACGAAGATGACTTCTGGCAAAGAACTCACACTCAACAATGTGCTGCATGTTCCAGACATGCGGAAGAATCTTGTTTCTGGTGCTCTTCTGGTGAAGAATGTATTCAAGATGGTCTTTGGTAGGGATAAAGTAGTTTTACCCAAGTTTGATATGTATGTTGGGAGGGGTACTTGGTAGATGGTATGTTCAAAATGAATGTAATGACCGTTGTACCCAAAAGCACAGAAAAAGGCTAATAAGATGACTACTGCTTCCGTTTACTTGCTTGAGTCTTCTTGTTTATGGCATTGTAGATTAGGACATGCTAATTATAAATCGATTCGAAAGATGATGAATCAAGATTTAATTCCCAACATAAAAATTGATCCTAATCACAAATGCCAAATATGTGTTGAAGCTAAGTTAGCTAAAGCACCGTTTCCAGCGGTTGAAAGGAACACATAACCTCTAGATTTAATTCACAGCGATATATGTGACTTAAAATTTGTGCAAACTAGAGCGGTAAAAGTAATTTATTACTTTTATTGATGATTAATACCGAGATCTTTATTATGTTTATCTGCTGAGAAGCAAAGATGAAGATCTTGAAGCTTTTAAGGATTATAAGAATGAAGTTGAGAATCAACTTAGCAAACGGATAAAGAATGTCCGTAGTGATCGTGGTGGCGAATATGATGCACCATTTAATGAATTTTGCTCAGGCGCCGGCATCATTCATCAAATGACAGCACCATATACACCTCAATCAAACGGTATTGCTGAGCGCAAGAACCGAACTCTGAAAGAGATGATGAATGCTATGTTGATTAGTTCGGGTTTACCTCAGAACTTGTGGGGGGGAAGCTATCCTCTCAGCGAACTCCATTCTTAATAAAATTCCTTCTAAGAAGAAGGATGAATCCCCGTATGAATTGTGGAAAGGTCACAAGCCTAACTACAAAATCATGAAAGTGTGGGGGTGTTTGGCTAAGGTTGAAATACCTAAACCAAAGCAAGTGAAGATAGGGCCCAAAACCATTGATTGTATATTCATTGGATATGCTCTCAATAGTAGTGCCTATCGGTTTATGGTACATAAATCGGACGTCCCTGATGTACATGAAAATGTCATCATCTAGTCTGGGAATGCTGTGTTCTTTGAGGATATTTTTCCTCTTAAGGAGAAAGAAAAACAAGAAGCAAGCACGAGCAAGCGGACTTGTGAGTCTGAAGAAGAGGGTGATCCTCAAGAACCTGAGGAACCTCGTCGTAGTAAGAGGGCGAGGACTTCAAAGTCCTATGGTCCTGATTTTCTGACCTATATGGTAGAAAATGAACCCCGGACATATGCGGAGGCTATGTCTACTCCAGAAGCTCCTTTCTGGAAAGAAGCTATAAATAGTGAAATAGATTCCATCATGCAAAACCACACTTGGGAGTTGGTTGATCTTCCACCAGGAAATAAACAACTCGGATGCAAGTGGATCTTCAAGAAGAAGTTGAAGGTTGATGGTTCTATCGATAAGTACAAGGCTAGGTTGGTGTCTAAGGGTTCGGATAGAAGGAAGGCCTTGGCTTTTTTGATACCTACTCACCAGCGATGAGAATCACTTCTATAGGGTTCTCATTGCTATAGCTGCAGTCAATAACTTGGAAATCCATCAAATGGATGTGAAGACTGCCTTTTTGAATGGTGAGTTGGAAGAAGAAATTTACATGAAACAACCCGAGGGGTTTGTTGTTCCAGGGCAAGAAAGCAAGGTGTGTAGACTCGTTAAGTCTTTGTATGGGCTTAAACAAGCACCAAAACAGTGGCATATCAGATTTGTTAATGTTATGTTGTCAAATGGATTTAAGATTAATGAGTGTGATAAATGTGTCTACATTAAGAACACACCTAATGCCTATGTGATAGTATGTCTATATGTCGATGACATGCTGATAATGGGAAGTACTCATGATATCATCATGAATACTAAGAAGATGTTGACAAGGAACTTCGATATGAAGGACCTAGGAGTTCTTGGATGTGATACTAGGGAGGATCTACAAATTACCCGATGGAGTCATTATATTGGATGTTTTGATTTAATGTCTTTGATTAAGAGCACTCCTCTTGACCTAAGTATGCACTTAGCCAAGAATGAGGTGAACACAATGGATCAATTGAGATATTCTCAAGTGATTGGAAGTCGATGTACAAAACCAATTGTACCACGACCGGACTTAGCATGTGCGATGAATAAAGCCCAGAGTATGTTCATGAGTAATCGAGATCATAATCATTGGAAAGTCTTAAATAGGTTGTTGAGGTACAAAAAGTACACTATGAGTCTGGGATTACAATATACGAGATATCCAGCAGTATTAGAAGGATACTATGATGCGAACTGGATATCAGACAAGAAAGGTTCGAAGTCCACCAGTGGATACGTATTCACAATTGGTGGTCTTCTTTGTGTCTGAAGTCTATGAGACAAGCGTGCATAGCTAAAGCTCTACAATGGAAGCCGAGTTCATAGCATTGGATAAAGAATTTGGAGAAGAAGGTTGAGTGGCTTAGGAATTTCTAGAGGATATTCCGTGTTGGCTAAGCTTTGTGGTGCTTTATCGACTTACACTACGATAGTCGATCCACGATAGGAAGGGCACAAAGTAGTATGTATAATGGTAAGTCTCGACACATACGCCGTAGACACAATACCATTAAACAGTTGATCTCTAATGGTGTGATTTCCATCCATTATATAAAATCGAAGGAGAATCTTGCGGATCCGCTTACAAAAGGTTTAGCTAGAGATCAGATGTCACTTTTGACAACCGGAATGGGACTGAAGCCTATTACGCATGTTTCCTTGTAGTGGCAACCCAACCATGTTGACTAGAGATCCCAAGATCATGGTTCAAAAGGGACAACTAAGCTATGTGGAACAGTCTAGCACTTACCCATTCTAAGAGAATAAAAGTGCTGTCTGCAGAAGGTGTGAGGTTAAGCGAAGCTTTTAATGATTCCTATATCTTGATAATCAAGTGGGGTCGGGCAGAATACCCTTGATAGGAGGTCACCTATGTAAGTGTGAAGTGGGGCCGCTTTTGTGAGAATTTTGAGGCTTGAATTCTCTAAAGCATTTTCTTAAACCAAGTGTTGTCCAGGGCCGAGACGGACCCAACCATGAGAACCGAAAGGTGCTAGGGGAAATATTGTGTGAGTGCTATTGTCTTGGATTACACTAAAGGCTGAACAGTTCAAGACCTAGTTCACTGATTAGCCGAGTAAATCCGATAGTACATCACTAAGGCAGGTTCAAGGCTAGAAGCTACCTCTCCTGATGCAATATTTTTCCGTCTGACTTCTCTTTAGAGTCTGCATTTGCATTTGCATTAATTTTCATTCATGTGGGGATTTTTGGAGATATCCCATGAAATGGTGTTAAAATGGTCAACTTTAGTGCGAATTTCGGATACGCTCCGGTGAGATTCACCGGGAGCTTATTACGTCTAAATATTCTACTCACGGAGTAGATAATGTTTGGATTTGGAATCACTCGATTCAGATATTAGGTGAATGAGAAATTAATGCCTAAAGTTGGTTGAAAATATGTTGGAGATAAGAGTTGAAGGGAGTACCTCAACTCAATATCCCACATTGGAAAGATGAGAGACTTGAGCTCCATATATAAGGGCTAGTGTATGCTCTTATAAATGTGCCCCAAGGGGCAAGGCACTTTTGTGCAGGAGGGAGGACTTAGATATTTCCACACGCGCGTGCGCGCCGCCACCGCCGTCCGTCCAACCAATCAGAATTGTGGAAATAGTTGGCCAATTTTAATTAATTTTTATTTGATTCTTTTCCAAGGAAAAGTCGATGATGTGTTCTGGCCAATCACATTCAAGCATTGGCTCCTCCTCTCCACTATATAAAGAACCCCAATGATGAAGGTTGAATCATTCAATTTTCTCTTGTGTTTTCCACTACATACTATCAAACATATAGTTCTAGTTCTTGAGTTGAAGAGAAGTCGGAGCACGTTGTATGTTCGCCTGAGTTTGGATTGTTGAAGTGCCTCTCAATCCAGGACGTAAGGCGTTGTTTCTTGGGAGGCAGTTGCTACTACCGTGGGCACCATACCAGAGCAATCTGTCTTAAGGAAATAGTTTCATAACTCGCCTCGGTTTGTCTTTATTTCTGCATTGTACTTTAATTTTCTCAATCGTTTATGTCAGATCTGTACGTTAATGGCATATTTTGTTAGATCTATCATTGTAGCTGTGTGTCATTACATCTATCATATAGTTCTGTTATTTTGTTAGATCTGCACCATAATTTCTTTAATTTATGAGATCTAAATAATAAAATAAGATTTTATTTTCGAGTTGTTATTTTCTGCATTTAATTTCTGTAATTGTATCCGTGAATTACGGATCTGTTCCGCAAATCACTCCACACACGACACTTATCACCAACATTTGTTTCCGTGTTTTCCTTTCAGGTTAAACCACTTACCGTGCTCCGAAAAATCTGGAAATTTTCCACAATATAGACCGATGTCTTTTCTACAATTTCTCTTTTTACACCAACTCGATAATTATTATGGATTGTTCAGAAAATTCATGTTTATGCGGGACACTCTGTCCAGAAATTCTGCCGCAGCACCTTCAATTCTTATTCTATTTTGAACAGGTTAAACACCCTCAAATGACCTTAGTTTTTGATACGTTGCAGATAAAACTTTCATCTACAATTTCCTATTGGAATTAAGTTCAGATTCTTTTTCGTTTGATCTTGATTTGCAACTCAACTCCGTGTTTACTAATCTGGAAATTCTGACAGCTTGTGCAATCGTCAGAAATAACTATTTTTGACCGAATTTATCTAATTAAAAAATTCCAATATTTTTCTATCATCTGGGAAACTCCAGTATATAAATATTTTCTCTTTGGATCGTCAACAAATTCCTTTTCGTTTGGGCTACACAAGTCGATAATGACAGGTCTGGAGTAAATATCATACACAACAGCCTAAAAGAAAATCCTCACCTCTTTGACTTAGGTTTTGGGCTAAAAGTGTAGTAAGTTACGATTGTTATGTTTTGGAGTTCCTCGAAGTCTGATCTCCTTCTGAGTTATACCTTTTAGTAGGATGCTTGTAAAGCTAACGCTATAGTTTCTTTTGCAGTTGTAAACCAGAACCAAGATGCTATCCTCCAGCATGCCATGTTTGATGTTCAGACCCTTTTCATGCTCTTTTGTAATTATACCTTTTATGGTAATTTATTTCTCATGTAATCCCTCACTTGAGATCTTTAAACTCAACAAATCCTCTCCGCTTGTTGTCATGAATTACCTCACAATCATATCGCCTTAAGCCCTTCTTCTAAACTAGTTCTTACCTTCTCACTTTTCAAATCAAGAAACAAGTTCTCTTCAAAATTCTTTTCAAATCCCGACTTTTCGGAAAGGGTAAAATAGTAATTGGGCATATAAACTACGACCTAATTATTATTTATCCTATTTATTTAATTAAAAAGGATTTAGTTATTTAATTAATGGCTAGAAAAAAATAATTCCCAAAATCTTTTGTTGACTTATCGCGTGTTCGAAAAAAAAAAAAAAAAGCGGCACAGCGTGAGCGTGAAGCGATGCAAGTTTGAGAAGAAAAAATGAAAACGTAATCTTCAACCGTGCGGCTAATCCGTCAGGATTTTGAGCAGGCGGCAATAGAAGAAATCGATCACTGGATGAAGACGATCGTTTCCATACTCTTCATTTTCTAAAGGTAAGTTTTCAGTTTAGCCCTAGTTTTTGGTATTCGTCGAGTTCGATTCTTCAAAAATTCATATCTTTCAATCCGTAGCTCTGTTTCGCAGCCACGAGTAGTCAAAACGGTCATCTTGGAGCATAGATTATTCTAAAAATAGTTTCACAGCAAATAACCTAGGTAATATTTTGTTTCACACACTTTTGTATTTCGGATTTTTTGCAAGGAAAATAGGATTTTAGGGTTTCTTGTTGATCAAATAGGTTTTGGGGTTGAGAATCAACAGTTGTTGCGGTTTCTTGGAGTTTTGCTTTCGGTTTTGATAGCAACTAAGGTACGAGGCTCTTCCCAATGAATAATTATAATTTTATTATGTTTAGGTTGAGTTTTGGTATAGATTGGTGGTTACAAATCATGTTTATGTGTAGTTATTGTCTATGTTAAGCTATGACATGTTTTGAATGGGTTTCACTGTTGTTTTCTGAGTATTTTGATGGTAAACATGTTTGGTTTGGGTTAGAAATCATTAAGTTGCAGAAAAATCGTTTTTAGGGCTTTTCGTGCGATCTTACACATTCAACCCAGATTTGGGAAAATGTTGTTTTAAGCTACGAGTCGATTTTGAATGTTATATCTTGATCTAATAACACTAAATGATAATGAACAAGCCTTGATTGTGTTTACGATGTTTTTAGTTCCAACACCGAATGTACTTTTCAAGGGAGTTGAAGTTAGGGACCATCGGAAGGTATGAGAGTCTTGTGCTTTGATGAATTTGTATTCATCAATGTACATGTATTTTCTAGGCCTTGTCCGTGTCTAGTGGTCTAAGTAAGAGAGAGAGTGGATGTGAGGAGCTTACTTGAAAATACTTAGGTGGCTAGATAACAACAATTAATAAATTACATACTTATGTAGTAAAAGATTAAATGTCATGCTATTCTTGGTAAAAGCGCGATTCATATCGGCGATGTGATATATTCGATGAAAGCGAACATGCGCTGGCGGCCTATAAGCGGTGAATGGCGGTGGAGAAATTAGCGAGCGTATATGCATTCGGAGGATCCGGGACTATCGGTGCTATTCAACATAGTTGGCAATATCTCTCGTGATGGATACACATCATGCATAGTGCCCTTGAGTGCTGACGTAACATAGATAAGTTAAGCTCGATACGTATAGTCATGACAGGTTGATGGAAATGAAGTGAACCTGATGTACTACATCCAAGTAATTAATAATGTTTTATTTATGTTTTAATTAAGTGAATGGTTATTGGGCCTTTCAACCTAAATGGACCTTTTAGCCTATAAATTGTTGAACTTTTAGAAGCTAAGATCATTATGTAATTTTGATTCTATTTTCTCTTTTGATAATGAACTACCTTTGAGCTTGGATTAGCTCGTTTTATCCGTTATTGTATATCTTCTACATCATTTGGTATTTAGAGCAAGGTTTTCCCTTGGGCACCTCTGATGGCTAAAATAAATTGGGAAGATAGCAGGATTCACGATGGTGTTCAGGATTCGAAGATCCTTCAGGATGCTTTTACAATGGAGTTGTACCATGGACTGAATTACGGAGAGAGGAAGACTAGACAGGTGATTCACGGCGTGGAACAAGTTTACCCTCGAAGATAGACCAGTGAACAAAAATGTTTGAAGCCCGTCTGTTTTACTTCTAGCTTTGATGAAATGGAATGCTGGATCCGTGAGTACGAAGAAAAGGAAGCTCTTTTTCTTGGGGTTTACCGTAGAAATACTGAATCGGAGTCCTTAATAACTAGAGATATCTATAGTACAGTTAGAAGGCCAAGAGCCTATTCGATGTCATCTTCCTTGTCCTCTTCTGATTTCTCTTAGTCGTACAACAACTATGGCAGCCATAAATTGGTTCGTTTACTGACTATGGTACTATTAGATAAAGAAAGGTTAGTTGAAGCCTTGCTCGAGCCAACCCATATACTTATTCTAGGTATCGATGCATCGCTCCCTACCGGTTAAGCGGTAACCTCTTCCTTCCTCCGATTCTCTTTCTGTTGTGGCAACATCTTCGAACCTCTCCCGACTCCACTAATTACTATCTCCTAACGCCTTGTCCCTCTCATTGACGTATTGTAGGTTCAAAAAATGCGTTATTTTGCACGTTTCCAGACCCATATATATAACTGAAAACCAAGATTATACTTAATAATAAAACACTCTGAAAATACCATAAGAGAAATCTTCATGCATATGATGGATTTTGGAACATAGAAGATGTCTTGAGTTGGATAGAAGCGATAGAAGATTTCTTCGAAGAAATCGTCGACGGAACACACGAAGTGCAAAATTGTTTTGTATAAAATGAAGGGCTTCCTATTATTTGTGGAAACAACTTCAACATGAAAGGCGAGCATGGAAAAGAGGAGATCACTTCATGGCCAGGATGAAGAACTTCTTTGCTATGATTTTTGCCTACCAAGTGTTCGACGAAATTACTCAACAATGGACAAGATGAGAAGAGAAGGTGTGAGTGTGCCTATGAATTGAGGCACCGGGTACAAGCACCATGGTCTTTTTAACGATGGCAAAAACCTAAGTTTGAACATTACGCCTCATCTATGCACTCTTTGAAGCAGGTATTGAAGGTCGATGATTCTGACCAAAAGGATCACCCCAGTAGGTTTCACCACACAAGATTTTTAAGCTTGATCAAGTGCCTCTTTGTTAGGAACATTTATTATGTTTTGATGATGGACATACTATTTTGTTATAGCAAGCTGAAATAAGTTAGAATTCTATGTATAAGTCTTTACTTAGAGTCGACATGTTGTATAAGTTGAGTCAGACAAGTATTGTACTAGTTGGTAGGGCGGCAAAAGTAAAAGCAGACATTCGGCGAGTGAAGCCCGACCAAGCACCGAGTAGAGATACAATGAAGACTTTGTAGTGACTTATAACCAAGGAAGTGCATGATGACCTTGGATAAGTCTAAATTATATTTCAAGTGATGAAACTTAATATTCAAATATGATGTACAGATCTCACCCCTAATCAAGGATCGGTGAAGTACAAAGATTCTCCTTAAATTGAAGCAAAGAAGAAAGCAGTTGAATCGGTGAGTGAAGACAAAGCGGTAAAGGAAGAGCCAAAGCGGCTAAGTCGGAAGGATCACTCGACCGTTCGAAAAACAATGAAGTAATACCTACGGATCAGTTTTAATATATGTTGAAGATTCGAGAGGATCATGCATTAAATGCCCAATCAATAGAGGATCAATCAGGGCGGATTTTCTGCTATCGTTTGAAGAAAGAATCCGATCAACTGAAATCAAGGAGAATGCAATTAAGGGGAATCAAGAATAAAATGAAGGATTATTCCCTCATTAATATAATAGCAGACGAATTTCAAAATCAAGGTTATTCAAGGTTATAAATAGAAGGCATTGACAGAAAAACAAAACAATTATCTGAAAAGAAAAAATCAAGCAGAAACTCTGTCAATTCAAAAAACCTTCTCTGAACTTACAAGGATACATCTAGTGATCAACTCAGACATCAGAGCTACAAAGTCATATTCAGCACTGAGATTGATCAAGCAAGGTTGTGAATCACATTCACATCAAACTGAAGCAACTGAATCAGAGGCAATCTGAGAAGGAGTTGAGTCTGTGATAGCTGTTGAAGGATTTTGATCTCAAGGAGCAGCAAAGGAGACTGAATCACTGAAGCTGTTGCACTCAAGGAGTGATAGTCTTGTAGATTGTGAAGCTTGGGAAGCCAAGGACAATCATACTATTGTATCTGTGAAAACAATAGTGAATTCCTCCGATCATCACAGGAGAAGAGTGGATTAAGGGATTACACTACCATGAACCACTATAAGCCTTGTGTCAATTTACTTTCGTAATTAAATTTACTGATATTTATTTAAATTGCCTAGATCATAACTTATATACATGATTGCCTAAAGCGATTTGAAAACAACATAGTAAGAAGAGACTTATCCATTTGCCCAAAGATTTTAAACAAAGAAAAGTTTTGAAACTCCACTATAGTCCTTCACCACCCCCCCTCTCGACTATTGTTTCACCCTTCTCTGGGACCAACAATTGGTATCGGAGTAGTGTTCTAGTATCGAGAACTTTGTTGGATCTAATTTACAGTAACAAGGAGATCACACATTTTCAAAGTAGTTTTCAAATCTAAGTTTTCTATCGTTTACATTTATATCTTCACTTGCACTTATGGATTCCTCAAACTTTTTGTCAAAAGTACCTATTTTTAATGTTAATAATTTTGATGAATATAAAATAAGAATCTTTGTCTCATCTTGCGACAACTCATGAAGAGATCTTTGGATGTAATTAATGATCGACCAATCATAATCACTCTTGTGGTAGGCACGAGAGCGAGATCAAGCGAAGAAATCGATAAACCTAAAAATGATTGGACCAAGGATGACGGGAGAAAGAGCAAATCTAGATTTTGTTGCAAAAGACATGATTTTGAAGACCACTAGATAGCAACATGTTCATGAGAATCAAAGGCGCAAAAGCGACAAAGGAGATGTGGGACAAGCTTGCATTGATAAATGAAGGATCTGAAGCGATTAAAAAAAACAAATTATACATTGCAAAACAAAAATTTGAGAACTTCAAAATGAAATTTGGTGAATCCATTGATCAAATGGACATGATTCTCAAGCATTATCGATGTTGCAACAACTTGGACACACATATCCCTAGAAAGAAGTATGTTTGAAGATTTTGAGAGGCTTACGAAAGATGGAAGATGATAACATCGATGTCGGAGGAACAACAAATCTTGCAAACACGAGACACTCGACCACGATGTCCCGATTAAAAGCTCATGAATTCGAATTGAGCGGTGAAGATGGTGCTCCGGCGAGAGACACAAAAATCAACTGCCTTTGGTTGCACCCGACAAAGTAACTTTGCCGATTGTATCGTGAGAGAGACACAAGAACTCAAAGAACATGTAGCTTTATTAGTCAAATGTTTTGATAGGTTTCAAAAAAAAAAAAAGCCATTCAAGAAACTCATCATCAAACAAGAGGTCAAGCTCAAACAAAGACATGAAGAAGAAAGATGATGAATACGGATGCTTCAACTACAACAAGAAAGGTCACTTCAAGGTGATTGTCACTGAAGAAAATGACAAAGATGATGAAAAGAAGAAATACAAAGCATTTGAAAAGAGGAAAAGCAAGAAGGCCTTTGAAGGTGGAATCGAGTGAGTGAAAAGAATGAAGAATCATCGATAATGACTCGGATAGCGGTGATGAAGAAGATAGCTAAGAAAATGAAAAAGCATGCTTATGTCTCATGACCAAAAATTAAATGAAGATGAAGGTGATAGCTCAGACAACGATTTATGTCTAATGACCAAAGAATCAAATGGCGAGGTATCATCTAGCTCTTACTCTTCATCTAATGCATCCATTACGACCTTTGCACAATCTTACGCTCTCCCATTAGATACAATGGACCTAGTCAAAATCTCATGACTAAATTTGATGAAATTGAAATGAATCATGAAATTGCGGAAAAGGAATGCAAGTATCTAAGAAAGAGAATAAGAGATTAAAGAAAAAATGGATAAAGCAAAAGTGAATTAACTAGTAAGGATACACTTAAATGATCAACAAAAGTAGATGATCATACATACATTGTTGTGGTCGATTAAAAAATCTCCCCACGATAAAAGGTAACCCTTTGCACCACCAAATGCACGACTTACAAACCTTCAAAGAGGTTTGGATCTAGATCTGATCTTAGCTACATGATCGGGATGAAAGTAGAAACAATGGTCAACACAATTCTAAATTTAGGACCATCAATGGACCAAAATTTTGAAAGGGACGGAACCATAGTTCCAACAAATCATCTGCTCCGTGAAATCAAAACCTAGTGCGATGATGAAACAACGAGACTAAATCCTCATTCGAGTCAAGCATAAACAAAAGCCTTACGAAAGGTAAATCGGAGACTTTATCCTTGAGAGGATGATTGGAATGTTGCACCTCAAAATACAAGAAGAAACCATTGAGTGATATGCATCATGTGTTTAATAAAAATCAATCTAGATATGTTCTAGACACATGAAGCAACACGAGTTTCCCTCTGCATATTGGAAAGTGAAGAGAGATGCACATGTACCAAAAGCGAGAGAAATGTATCTAAATATCTTGATAAAAATATCGAAGCTATTACATCATGCCTTATACATATGAAGTTGATGACTTCAACTATCAAAAAAAAAAGAACTTTTGTATATACACTTGGTATGGGAGGCATGGCTGCTATGAGGTGGACCCAAGCAGTGTTGGGTACCTAAACTTAATTAATTTGTTTTGTAGGATGTACAGTACATAGGCGGTGGATGTTCGAGACACATGACGAGAAACAAGAAATGGCTCACGACTTCAAAGCTTTTGATGGACCCAAAGTCACATTTGGAGGCAAAGATAATCTGGCAAGATTAAGGGGAAGGCATAATACTCAAGAACAATCGAAAGATTCAAAATGTGGCATATGTCAAGGGACTTAATTTCAATTTGATGAGCATTAGTCAGTTACGTGACAAAGGCTACAAAGTGCACTTCAACAAAGAAGGATGCAAAGTGATTCACGACCAAACCAACACGATGGTTCTTGCGGTGAAGACAAGACAACATGTATGTGGTGGGTGGAGAACATGCAAAGCGAGAAACATGTCTGTTTGTCAAAAATAAACAATCAACAAAATGGATTTGTACGAGAAGATTAAATCACTTGAATTTCAAGACCATCAACAAATTATCAAAGAACAAGTTAGTTGAAGGCACATGGTCAGATTCAAAAGGAAAGCCTATGTGATGCATGTCGAGAAGGAAACAAATCAAAAGTTCATTCAAGTCAAAGCCTTATCAATCTACAACAAGAGTTATACATACATTACACATGGACTGTTTGGACCAGTCCACACGATAAGTGTAAGTGGTAAAAAATACACCACAGTAGTGGTGGATGACTTTTCAAAATACACCTGGACCATTTTCATGAACAAGAAGAAAGAAACACTCAAAAAGCTACGATTTCTTTGAGAAGACTCAAAAATGAAAAAGAATGAAGATCATCAAGATTAGATCAGGATAGAGGCCACAATTTCTAAATGAAATTATCGAACCTCTTGTGAAGAAAATGGAGTGCTACATCAACTATCTGCAGCGGGAACTCCACAACAAAATGGTGTAGCGAAAGAAAAGCAGAACTCTCAAAGAACCAGTTAGAACAATGATTGCTAAAGCATGCTTGCCGAAGAGATTTTGAAATTTGAAATTTGCAAGCACAACATGCCATACACAAAAGCAGATCAATCATCAACAAATATCATGAAAAGACTCCATATGAAATATGGAATGGTAGAAAAACCTAATATCTCGTATTTTCATATGTTTGGATCGAAATGTTTTGTCTTGAGCGAGAACGATTGCATACCTTTGATGAAAAGGTGATGAAGCAATCTTCATGGGATACTCAAACACCCGACAAAGCATTGAGTACTTAACAAAGAACATTGGTGATTGAAGAATCAATACATGTAGTTTTGATGAACCAAATACAAATGGTGAAGATCTTGAAGATCAAGAAAGGAAACGACACAAAGGAAATCTATACAAGTGCAACCATACCGACTTCTATCCTAAATCATCATTTTAAAAATCAAGAGGAGCCACATATATACACAGCGAGATCAAGCACGAAACTTGAAGTTCATACCCGTGATGAAATTTGTAGAAGCACCAAGTGAAGAACACCTTCAACTTTGATCTAAATTGGCTAAGAGATCATCACGAAGAACAAGTCATTGGAGATGTTCACACGGGAGTTAGAACCGAAGACAAGTGGAGCACATACTAACATGCTTTCTCTCACAAGTGGAACCCAAGACCATAGATGATGCAATCCAAGATGCAGATTGGATCACGACCAATGCAAGAAGAACTAAATGACTTTGAAAGAAATGAAATGCAGGAACTTGTTGACAAACCAGATATAGCCAACATCATTGGAGCAAAATGGGTATTCGAGGAACAAGATGGATGAGCAAGGCTGGCTGTTGCGAAACAAAGCAAGACTAGTTGCAAAGGCTATTCTCAAGTAGAAGGAATAGATTATGATGAAACATTTGCACCATGTAGCAAGATTGGAGGCAATCGGACTCTTTCTAGCTTTTCTTTGCATACAAAGATTTCAAAGTCTATCAAATGGATGTCAAGAGTGCATTTCTAAATGGACTTTTGGAAGAAAAGTATATGTGGAACAACCTCACGGATTTCAAATCAAAGGAAAGGAAGACAAAGTATACAAACTCAAGAAGGCCTTTATGGACTCAAGCAGGCACCAAGAGCACAGTATGAAACACTATCACAATTTACGATCAAGAATGGATTCAACAAAGGAACTATAGACAAGACTCTATTCAAACTAGAGGAAGGAACAAGTACATTGTTAGTACAAATCTATGTTGATGATATCATCTTTGGATCAAGAGGATGAAAAGCTATGTGAGAAATATACAAACTGATGAAGAGCAAATTTCAGATGAGCATGATGGGAGAATTAAATTATTTCCTTGGCCTTCAAGTAAAGCAAATGAAGGATGGTATTTTCATCAGTCAAGCCAAGTACACAAGAGATTTAATACACAAGTATGGGATGGATACAAGTGGCACAATGAGATACACCAATGTGTGCAAGAGTCATTCTTGGAAAAGATGAAACGAGGAAAGGATGTTGATCGAGAAAATGTATAGAGGAATCATTGGATCCTTACTATACTTATTTGCAAGTAGACTTGATATAGCATTTGCGGTAGGAGTATGTGCAAGATTTCAAGCTCAACCAAAAGAATCACATCTTACAGCAACCAAAGGATAATCAAGTACTTGAAATACACTATAAGTGTTGGAATTTGATATCCAAAAGATGAAGGATTTAAATTGATATCATATTCAAACTCTGACTATGCTGGATACAAAATAGATAGAAAAAGCACCTCTGGAACATGTCAAATGCTAGGCACCGGACTAGTCTCTTGGTTGATAAAAAGCAAAACTCCATATCTACATCAGCAATTTGAGCGAGAATATATAGCGGTAGTTGTTTGAAGGATCTGAGTTCTTAGATCTAAAGAGTTAGATCTACGCGATGGATGGATCACGACTTATATATCACAATACATAGTTAAAGGACTTAAACTACTACAATGGGGTTAAGTTTATGTTACCAATATCGGGAAGAAAGCCTTGATCTTCCGATGTGTTCTCAAGCAGCGGTTGGTGGACACCGCTTCTTGATAAATGAACCTCCTTGATATGCAACACCAAGAAAAACTCCAAGTTTTCTTCCTCTAAAACCACTAGACAATAAAAACAATTTTTCTCTCTTTTACAAGTGTGTAGGTCAAAATTTTCCATTGCCAATTTCCCTTGGAATAACTCTCCTTTTATAGGAGAGTAAATCATAATTGGTCTCAAGTTTTAATTAATTAAATAAATAAATAATTAAACAAAATAAAAGATATTTTCCTTAATGACTAATTGTGACATGTATTGACCAATAGGAAATCAAATAACAAGTCATCAACCAATCATATAACAAGAATATCTTTTATTTTCCATAACACAAGAAAATTAATTCTTGTGCTAAATGAAGACTAAAATGGCGCCACACTTAGGGTTTATAAGCCCACACAAAATGTCTTTTATGTGTATTATATTATTTAGCCCAACTAAATAATATCAATGCATATCAATTAATTAGCCCGACCAATTAATTATCACTTTGAGGCCCAAATAACAAGATTATTAGTCCGAATTACGAAGCCACATCGGGGACCATGGACTATATAACCGGATAGCTCAATAATTAATTATTCATCGAGCGAGAATAAGTACATTAATTATTAATTCCGGGATTACATACCATAAACCCGGCCCGAACTCTACCGATCATAGATGTATACTTATACTCAACCAATAGAGTGAATAAGCGTCCATTGATATAATCACTACATCACGGATTAGCCCTCATAGATTGTCCATTACGGTGGGAAGTCTCCATGAACCCGACTCGAGAATATCTTATCCTTATTTACCTTAACCCACGATGATCAATTGGTGCACATATCGACTAGTAGCTAATCGGTCAAATGTGAACTCCGGGATCGATCACTTCCTTAGGAGCTAACAAATAAGGGGTTTGTCTCTCTACTTCCAGAGGAAGGAATGGATTCCATGTGCGTGAAAATCGAACTACTCACTCGTCGGGAGATAGTGCCAATGAGAAGTGGCTTGGAACACATATCTAAGTGAACCGTAACTAACACATCAAACACTACCCGAGACAAGCGCACACCTGTGATCACCTCGGGGATTAAGGTTGATCCATATATGATCATCTAATGTTTTAATAAGATTCCTCGATTACGGAATTATACCGAAATCTGATTAAATCGGTCGATCCTATATGAATGCCATCATATATAAATGCCTACGTAGGTACCCTCTGCCCGGCAGTCCGGATAAGACTATCACACCACTAAGGTGTTAGGCGCATTATTGGTGTTTTAATCAAGAGACCACTAAACTACGATTAAGTTCACCCACGGACTAACGATTTAAGTATATCACCACTAACTCAATCCTCACGTGTAATCCATACCTTTGAGTTAAGCGATTACATCTTGATATACTTAGGGTTTGCTGTGATGTATTACTTTACAAGCACAAAGCAAGTAATAAGGTGAGATAAATTACATCATCCATTATTAAAAACAATTACACAAATTGTCTTTGGACACCTATACCTAACATTGTTGTGCTCAAGTACTTTGGATCGAGACAACGACTAAGGGATTATAGAGTGGAGGAGAAACAATTCCAATCATGTGTGATAACACAAGTGCAATATCTATTCTTGAAAATCGATGTTGCATTCAAGAACCACGACACATTGATGTAAGACATCATTTTATCGAGAGATCATGTTGAAAATGGAGATTTCATCCTAAAATACATACCAGCTGAAGATCAATTGGTGACATCTTCACTAAACCACTCGATTATGAAAGATTTAGCATGTTGAGGCGAGTTAGGAATGATTGAAATTGACTAAGTACCAAGAGCAGCACTAAGCTTGAGTAATCGGCTAAGTGACTTCATCAAGCTGGTTCAACCTTTGCCGTTCACGAGGATGTAGCGGTAAGGCAGCGATATCGACAAAGTTAACTTAAGCGATTGTTAGGAGCAGTTTAAATGGAGCGGCTCGATGAAGAATTCATTATATTGGCTAAGTGACCCGACCAAGGCACTTCACGAATTAAATACTTGAATAAATTAAAGTGTGAACAAAATCAATTTTTACGTGGAGAATAAGAAATTATGGAGAATTATTCTATGGAAAATTACACACGTGGAGATCAACTTATGATCATGGAGGTAACTATATTATTTTGAATTATAAGCGCCTCGATTCCCGGGCTCTATCATTACTTACCTCAAACCACTCCCCATTCACGCTCAAATTTCGCGATTTACATACACAAAATCACGCCATTATGTCATATAATTCTTCCACATTCAAACCACGTTCACACCACCCAAATCACCCTATATAAACAAGACTTAGAGATTTCCAGAAATCTTTACACTCTTTTGCAAAACACAAGCCCTACTTTTGATTTTCTCTACTGCAATTTCAAGTTCACCCTCAAACTTCCTTTAATTTTCAACAATGGCATCATCTTCCTCAAACACCCAAAGTTTGGGTATGAAAAATCGATTGCCAACTGGATCATTCTTTCAAGCGAGAACACTACTTGAAACTGTGCGGAAATGACGATGATGCCAAACGATTGGCAGCAGGCTATGATAACCTAAAATTATCAACCTTTCTCAACCCTCCAATAACCGAGGTTTGCTATGAAAATCTCATCTCCTTCTAGAAATCTGCAAAATCGTTATCTGGGCTCCTGCTTTGAAGAAGGTGACAAGTGGGAAGAAGACAAGATCGTTGCATCTGTCAGCGGCAAAGGCGTGGTGATTCTGAAAGGTAATTCGAAAACATCTTAAACTTTCAAATAAAGGTCAAGCAAAAGTGACATTGGTATCACAAAACTTGGGCGATTTACAGGCAACAATTGCCAAAGCAGCAAACCAGGATCTAAAAAAGTCAAGCTGTCTTAGATCTGCGTTGAAGAAACCGTTCAATGAGTTTAGTGCCTAATTGGAAAAACCATTGAAGGAAAGTTGGGCATAAATAATGCCATGTGAGAAATTAGAATGCGGCTAATGGGAATCATCTACAACAATCTACAATTCAATTGGGCAAAATACTTCTTTCTAAGAATCAAAGAGCAAATCAAGGGAAGTAAAAGCGGCAAAGAAGGGGATCAAAGAATGAAAGGCGAAGAAAGGACAATTATGGGTAAAAAAGTCATATGGGATTGATTACACTATCTCATGCAATGTCTTAAAGTCCTGTTTGTACAACTCCACAAAGCTGCATGAATACAAAGTCATGTTTACCTATGTCAAGCAACAAAAGAAAGCGGGAGAAGGAAGAGAAAGAAATCCACACAACACACTACCGTCAAAGAAAAAGCCAAAGGTTCGTGAAAATCTGGACAAAGGCAGACTTTGGAAAATTAATTGATGAAGAGCGAAGAAGAAGAGGATTACAGGCGAAGTAGAACAACGGGGAAGAAGAGAATAGCGGTGAGGATGAACAATCCTAATGAGGAAGACAACTTTGGAGATGATGAGGAATCTCGAGGAAGAAGTTGCACAATTATGCGCAAGCGATATAAATGATCGAGTGCGAGAATATCTTGAGTGGAAGGAAGGTGATTCAGGACAACGACTTGAGACTCATACCACATGCTTCTTTGAAGAGGAATGGCTATTTGATTTTACGGGAATCACAACTCGGTTGGTGTACTTGATGAATCACCTCTATGGGACTTGGTTGATGCGGCCAAGACAAAGCGCCCCGAGACATCACGGGAGGCAGTGATGACTCGAGAAAATGGTGGAGATGATCATGATCAAGATGATGGTGATGATCATGATGACAATGATGATCTTGATAAAGGCAGAGAGAGATACTCCTGCACGGATGCAATTGATGATACCACTCTTCTCCGTACATTTCTAAAACCACAAGCATCCAACAAGTCCTCAACTCCAGCAAAGACAGCCACTCAACCGCTGTCTGTAAATGTTCCAGCTGACAACACAAACATTGTGGACCTTTGGATCATTTCTTGCCACTCTAGTCAAAGGCAACCCCGGCACGAGATAGGGGAGGCAGCGACTCAAGCCATACCATATACACATCTACCCAAATTCTTGAAGATTTGGACATTGGAGCAAATGTTACTCAACATCAAGACAAGGGACAACAAGCGGACCCCGAACCGGTGACATAAAGGTACAAACTCTCTCAAGCGCTTGGCATTTACAAATGAAACTTTTGAAAGCGGCGATTCTTTGGTGAAGAATTGGAAGCGACAAGCCATGTATCTCGAGATCCATGACTTGACATTTAATGACAAAAGCTCCTCCATTGAGCACAAGTTCCAGGCCATTCTGAGTACATTGATGCACAAAATATTATGGTTCAACAACAAGGAAATCGATGAGGCAACTCAACATCAATATAACCAACAATCTTGCAGGCCTCGAGCGACATATTTCCCAAGAAAATGAATCAATGGAAGTGGCTTTTGGCACTAGATTTAAATAGTATCAATGAGAAATTGAATGATCATCTGTGATTCACATCTATTGAATCAAAACTTGACTCTATGATTGGGCAGCGAGAGGCCACAAATAGCATCCTACTCGACAAAGGGATGATGTTGCCAAAGGGAAACTTCGGGATAAGCTGAAGGATCAACTATTAGACCCTCAAACTTCAGAAGAACAAGCGAGAGCAATAGGCAGAGAAATAAGGATCAAGAATGAGGAAGAAGAAACGACAAAAGAGGGCCGGAGAAAGAAAGAGGAAAGGCCACAAAGAACCTGCTGGATTTCCTCTTCCTATGCAAAGAAGAGATGATGATAGAGGCAGATCCGGCCAGGCGACAAAAGCACGGATCTAGTCGACAAAGAGGATCGATTAGTCAACACGGACTTAGCACCAAAGGAAACACCAGCGAGGCGATGGCGACTTGGATATCTTGGGAACCACAGAACTTGCTGGTCACCAAAGCAAAGCGAGAATATGAAGCGGATATGCTGAGGACCATGTAAGAGAATTCTTGAGTCTGAGGAATGAATTTGTATCCATATTCCTCACAAGATGAAGCATGGGTTGATTGGCTAAACTATCAAGATGAAAGGATGAGAGCGATATAGCTAAACTACTGCAATGAAGTCAAAGAGAGTTGCACTCCTCAAGCAAAGCAACAACAAACCAAGCTCAGTCATACCACTTTATGCATGCAAAATGACCGAAAGACTTGCCAAGCTGAACAACAAGAAGAATTCAAATATATGGCAAAATTATTCAATCTATGGGAAGAATGGACAAGCAGGAGCAATGGAGTCTCTACAAGAGTCTCAAGTTTGAAGATTCACACATAGTGAGGCTAGGGAAAGACTTGAGAATTACTTTGGAGAACTAGGGCAAATGAGACCATACATGATTTCAACGAGGCTCTTTGCCAAAAGAGTTTTTCAGGGTGTCTCTGAATACCACGACTATGGCATCTTTGGAAGTGGAAGTTTCGAGAAATTATTGGAAAGACATTGAAAAGGTTCGAGACTACAAAGTTCAAGAGGTACAAAGCTGAATTAAGGTTGCCTGGAATGGATGAATAAAATTGCTGAATTTTGTTACTGTTATTTATTATGAAAAATTTGGATTACTTATGTTCGGGCTTATGAGGTTTTGGCATCATCAAAAGAAAAATTGTTAGGAACATTTATTATGTTTTGATGATGGCCATACTAATTTGTTATATGGCTGAAATAAGTTAGAATTCTCTGTATAAGTCTTTACTTAGAGTCGACATGTTGTATAAGTTGAGTCAGACAAGTATTGTACTAGTTGGTAGGGCGGCAAAGTAAAAGCAGACATTCGAGTGAAGCCATTAAGCACCATGAGAGATACAATGAAGACTTTATGGTCGACTTATAACCAATGAAGTGCATGATGACCTTGGATAAGTCTAAAATATATTTCAAGTGATGAAACTTAATATTCAAATATGGTGTACAGTCTCACCCCAATCAAGGATCGGTGAAGTACAAAGATTCTCCTTAAAGCCCGAAGCAAAGAAGAAAGCAGATTGAATCGGTGAGTGAAGACAAAGCGGTAAAGGAAGAGCCAAAGCGGCTAAGTCAAAAGGATCACTCGACCGTTGAGAAAACAATGAAGTAATACCTACGGATCAGATTTAATATATGTTGAAGATTCGAGAGGATCATGCATTAAATGCACAATCAATAGAGGATCAATCAGGGCGGATTTTACTAACATGCGTTTGAAGAAAGAATCCGATCAAAAATCAAGGAGAATGCAATTAAGGGAATCAAGAATATAATCAAGGATTATTCCCTCAATTAATATAATAGCAGATGAATTTCAAAATCAAGGTTATTCAAGGCTATAAATAGAAGGCATTGTGAGAAAAAACAAAACAATTATACGAAAAGAAAAATCAAGCGAAACTCTGTCATTTCAAAAGCCTTCTACGAACTTACAAGGATACATCTAGTGATCAACTCGGACATCGAGCTACAAAGTCATATTAACCTTGAGATTGATCAAGCAAGGTTGTGGATCACATTCACATCAAAGTGAAACAAGCCCAATCGAGAGGCAATCGAGAGAGGAGTTGAGTCTGTGATAATTTGTTGAAGGATTTTGATCTCAAGGAGCGACAAAGGAGGCCCGAATCATGAAGTATTGCGATCAAGGAGTGATAGTCTTGTAGATTGTGAAGCTTGGGAAGCCAAGGACAATCATACTATTGTATCTGTGAAAATAATAGTGAATTCCTCCGATCATCACGGAGAGAAGAGAGTGGATTAAGGGATTACACCACTGAACCACTATAAGCCTTGTGTCAATTTACTTTACGCAATTTACTTTCTGATGTTTATTTAAATTTCCTAGATCATAACTTATATCTGTGATTGCCTAAAGCGATTTGAAAACAACATAGTAAGAAGGGACTTATCCATTGCCCAAAAGCTTTTAAACAAAGAAAAGTTTTGAAACTCCACTATAGTCATTCACCCCCTCGACTATTGTTTCACCCTTCTGCAGGGACCAACACCTCTGAGAGGAATAACTCTACAAATCACTTGTTGATTGGAACACTCCAACCCTTAAGGATACCGTTGTTGCTAATTCTATGCAAACCTTTAATGATACTCTTGAAGAGTACACAATTATTGATGATAGGGAAGAAAATGCGGAGCTTTTGATAGCAATTTTCACTTGAATAATTCAATTTTGAACTTGAGGTATCTATTACGACAAGCCACTTTTTGATTTAAGGCAAAATCGATTAGTGGAAACTTCTTAAGATAGTGATGTATGAAGCGGTTTTAGAAAGCATGATGACTCTCCTCAAAAAAAAAAAAGAAAAAAAAAAAGCATGATGACAATACCTCACAAATACTTCTCATGGCTGAACATCTGATTCAAATGGCGAAATCTAGAAACATAATTGACAAATTGTTACAAAGTGTGTTCCCGAGGAAATACCGACAAACTACGATTCTTAGCGCACACTCTTCCATCGGATACACATCCCGTTTTGCTGTACATGTTGATCAACATGGTATTCATGACTCAAGTTCTTTGCTTGAGCAGAATGTGGATACAAATATCTTGTTAAGCAGCGAAAAGAGCTTTACATGCCTAACCTATGGTGAGTTTAAGACTCCCACTTATTTAGCTACTAAGCTTGTATTATTTTATTAGACCGGGTGGAGTTTCATACATTACGATCATTGGAAGCTTTGATAATTATTTCTATCTTAATCTCTTTGGCGTATTGTTGGATTGCACCATTCCGTGAATTGATGTGAAGGCCCGAACTCTAAATCGACTAGAAGGCTGTAGTGCTTTGGTTTATTGCATGAGGTTGGGAGACCAAATTGCTAAGAGAAATGCACTCTGTTGTTGTTCATGGCATTATAGCACGTACATGATAGTTTGGTGCATTTTGTGAAGGTGATTTCTTTGAATTCAAGCTGAGCGAATCAGATGATCGAGTCCTCACTAATTGTTCAACATGAAGTTTTCATCACTCGTATTTGATCTGGTGGGATTTATACTCCTTTCAAGCACCCGATGGCTTGTAAAGGTCGTCATACATAATCTTAGCACATTGTGACAAAGCTGGAAATGATTCTTTTGAAGACATTTTTACTAAAGGATGTTTTAGACACAAGGGATCACATAAGATAAGCAATGCATTTACTCAAGCCTCTTTTAGTACCCTTAGATCTTGGAGAATTTTTAGCGACATCGATAATGCCAGTCCACTAGCATTCAGATTTTTGGCCTTCAGGCTAGTGCTACAAGTGTTTATAGTGTTGGATTTCTGTTGTGTTCATTACCTCTAAATGCATTTGTTGAAATATCTTTGGGCTCTTTTGCTCACAAGGAAGAATCTTCTAACATATATTACCTTCATTTGTGATTAATAGCCTCGTAATTATCGGCTTGTGATGCATAATTCTTTGGGGGCTGGAAAATTTGGATGACGGAGTGTCTTCAAAGTCTTTTTGTGGTGATAGTTGGGTTTATTATTTTATCGATTAGCGATCATGGCACAGTTACATTATTCACTGAAACTTGATTACGATGGAGCAAGATGAGGCAAAGTCTTGTGAGAAGTTACTCAATCTTGATGTCTCGTGTGTTCTTTGGGATACTATCAAATTATATCTTCTAAAGCTTGCATCGATGAGGCTTTTGGACCAAATCAAAACTATTAGGAGCTACTTGACAAAGCTGATTTAGAAATAAAAGTCTTCCAGTATCATTTGATGGGAAAATTCAACATTCAAAATGATTTTTGTGAGTCTTTCTAAGATATTGAGTGGGCCTTCTTGATTAGTGCAAGGCTTTTGGGTTTGGGTATGAAACAGTGACTTTGGGGCATAAACAACAAGGTATCTCGACGACATGGAAGATTTCACAATCTTGTTGAGTCTTATCAATTCATCTAGGTTAACTTACATCATTTTGATCAGCATTTTAGGACTGTTTGGATGGCCAGGTTACTCAATGGTGTAATTGTGCCACAGTGCATTGTTCAAATGAGTACCAATCTCAATCTAACTCATGGACAAGTTATTCCATTGGAAGGTTGGAATGATGAGAACAACACCAATATGGAAAGGAAATTCATCATGGTGGAGCTTATAATTGATTCATGCATAAAGATTTTGTGCGAAAATGGTCAATTTACGGAGACTTTGAGATTGTTTTACAAGATGGTAAATGGGCTTGACCCATGAATGGATCTTGATAGTGCTTGCGAGGCCTCGATGTGGATCTCTATGAGTTCGCTCGTGAATGAGCTTCTGAGGAGGAAGGATGGAGATGATGTAGTACATCTAAGTAATTAATAATGTTTTATTTATGTTTTAATTAAGTGGATGGTTATTGGGCCTTTCAACCTAAATGAGCCTTTTAGCCTATAAATAGTTGAACTTTTAGAAGCTAAGATCATTATGTAATGTTGAATCTATTTTCTCTTTTGAGAATGAACTACCTTTGAGCTTGGATTAGCTCGTTTTATCCGTATTGTAGATCTTCTACATCAGAACCCTAGATTGAGTCGGTCTCATAAAGATAATTTAATAATCATAATAATAGCCTTTCGTTGTATAACTTAGTTATTTGTTAGCCTCTCACATTTACTAAGTAATTTGTACTTACCTCCTTTGCATTTTCTTTTGTTTGCATTAAGGGGTGAGAAGGCGAAACAGAGTTGACCAAGAGTAGTCGGCGGCTTGATGGCGTTAATGCCTTGAAAGGCGCTTTTAGTTTATTTTCCTTGTAAAGGTTGTACTAGACTAGTTGTATCCTTTCTTTCTAGACTTGTTGTACTTTTACTTCTAGACTTTTGAAACTTATGTTTGTTCTTTTGAGACCGCGTATTGTGTAAGACTTTGGTTTTTCATCGTTGTAATCTTAACTATCCATCTTTAGTATGGTTGTAATATATTCTTAGCAGTATTTATGTTTTTACCCGAGTCTTTTTAGCTTATGTTTGCTTTATTTTGATACGACAATGTAGAGACTTCCGTATAATATTAGATTTATTTAATGCTATACGCGCCGAACGTTTCTCTTCCAGATAAGGGCTCAGTATCCGGGAGCAGGGCGTTACAGCGACGGCGCCAGTGGAATTGGACTTATTAAAATCGATACCAAAAATAATTTGGATACAATAGGGAGAATCATCAGGATTTTGGAAGATTCTTGAGTTAGAGAGAGAGCTTCCTTCATACTGTACTTATTGTTATCACATTAGGCATGAAGAAGATGTATGTATGATTAAAAACCCTCAATCTGGTCAATTGAATGATAAACATGAACATACACAAGACAAAAACCCCGGAACTCAGAATCCAGGACCCCAACACAAATTTGGAGACAAAAACAACCAGTGCAGCAACCAGATGCACATGTAATGGCACAATCACCACTCTCAACTGCAGAAAAAATCCAACAACAGTCTAGTTGCCCTGTTGTTGCTAATCAACCAATGGAACATACACCTACAAATCAAACTATTATTGTTCCACATTCAGAAGTTGTTCTACGGTAGACCATACATACACACCAAGTAGTTGCAAATTTACACAACATCTGAATCCATTGAGTAATTAGGAGACAATTGATGATATCATTATTCCAAATTTGGATAAACAGATGGCTGGCCAAGGGTTTGTCTCGGATGATGCAAGGCCAGAGCATATTTTAACATAGCAGGCTCAATTTGCAAGTGAAGAATTGAACAAACAATTTCAGAAACAATCCATAGTGGACAAGGAAACTATCCAAACAAATGAAAATGGCTTCCAAGTTGTTAGAAGAAGGAGGACCACGAAAGATTATACTAAAATGAAGGCCACGGTGAGTACTAGATCCTCGGTTTTAAGAAATTCATCCAACATGATTAACTTCTACTTGAGGAATATTCGAGGCGGAAGGGTAAGGACTTATTCAGACGTCTTAAAAAGCTTCATTTCCATCAAAAAATTTCCTTATTAGCTATTTCATAACCAATGCTTTCTGCTACCACTATTGATAGCTATATAATAACATTGTAGTTCACTAGTTGCTTTGCTGCTTCTTATAATAAACATTGGGTGTTTTCCTCCTATTTTAGGCATGTGGATATTCTCAGTAGTATAGAACAAGTTATTACCTTTCAATTTTCTGGGTCTAACCCTTTTATCATCACATGTATCTATGGATAGTGCACCAGACTATTAAGGGGCTAATATTGTTAGGAACATTTTATTATGTTTTGATGATGGCCATACTATTTTGTTATAGCAAGCTTGAAATAAGTTATAACACTCTGTATAGTCTTTACGTAGAGTCTGACATGTTGTATAAGTTGAGTCAGACAAGTATTGTACTAGTTGGTAGGGCGGCAAAGTAAAGCAGACATTCGGCGAGTGAAGCCCGATAAGCACCACCATGAGCAGAAATGAAGACATTATGGTGTGACTTATAACCAAGAAAGTGTGTGATGACCTTGGATAAATCTGAAGTTATGCTTTAAGTGATGAAAATTAAGTGTAATATGGTGTACAGTCTCACCAAAATCAAGGATCGAGTGAAGTACAAGGATTCTCCTTTGAGGCCGAAAGAATGAAGGAAGCGATAAATCGTGAGAAAAAGCGACTTTGGGTGAGTGAAGACAAAGCAGTGAAGGAAGATCTAAGCGGCAAAGTCGGATGGATCACTTGGTTGTTCGAAAAGCGGCTAAGTAAACCTTACCAAATCGAGTTTGAGATATGATGAAGATCACGGAAGATCAAGCATTAAATGCACAATCAATAAAAGATCAATCAGGGCGGCTTTTACGATAAGCGTTTGAAGAAAAATCCGATCAACGAAATCAAGGAGAATATAATTAAGGGGGAATCAAGAATAAAATCAAGTTATTCCCTCATTAATTTAGCCAATGAATGAAATTCAAATCAAATATTCAAGGCTATAAATAGAGGCATTGACAAAAAAGAGATAAAAAAGAAGAACGATAAATCTGACGCGAAGCATTTGTCAAGGAAAAAGTCTTCTATCTGTGCAAAAGAAACATCTAGTGATCAGCGGCGCGAAAATTACAATTCAAACATCAAGCATTGAGATTGATCAACAAGTTTTGAATCCAATTCACATCAATCAAGCAAGCCCGAATCGAGCCATCGAGAAGGAGTTGTGTGTGATAGGCTCTTGAAGTATTTGATCTCAAGAGCAGTGAAAAGGCCGAATCAACTGAAGCTGTTGCAGTCAAGGAGTGATAGTCTTGTAGATTGTGAATCTTGGGAAGTCAAGGACAATCGTACTATTGTATCTGTGAAAACAATACTGAATTCCTCCAATCATCACAGGAGAAGAGTGGATTAAGGGATTACACCACCCTGAACCACTATAAGCCTTGTGTCAATTTACTTTCTGCAATTACCTTACTGTATTTATTCAATTGCATATACTATATCATATACTTGTGATTGCTTAAACTACTTTGAAGTAACGTAGTAAGAAGGGATTTATCCGCTTCCCAAAAACTTCTAAGAAAAGAAAAGTTTTAAAACTCCACTATAGTCATTCACCCCCTCGACTATAGTTTTACCGCTTCTCTGGGACCAACAATTGGTATCGGAGCGGTGTTCTAGTAATGATGAGAAAGAAACAATGGACAACACAATTACAGATCGAGGACCAAAGCTGGACCTAAATTCGAGAAAAGGGCGAACAATAGTTTCTTACTCTCACCTGGAATAAGCGTAGTCAAAACCCAGTGTAGTGAAACAACAGAGTAAATCATCAAACTAGCCAATTAAAGGCAAAGGCTTACTGAAAGGTATGGGAAGACTTTACCCTTCAGAAGATGATTGGAATGCTGCACCTCCAAAATACAAGAAGAAACCATTTCATGTTATGCAACATGTGTTTTTGAAAAGCCAACCAAGGCATTTTCCTGGACACATGAAGCAACATGAACACAAGTTTCCTCCTGCATATTGGAAAGTGAAAAAGGATGCAAATGCACCAAAAAGTAGAGAATTGTATCAGAATAATCTCAATATATCTGCAAGAAATTATTCTGCCATGCCTTACATATATGAAGTTGATGACTTCAACTATCCAACAATAATATCCTTTGGATATACCCTTGGAATGAGAGGCATGACTGCTAACAGGTATGGACCCAAACAGTGTTGGGAACTTAAACATATTTAATTTATTTTGTAGGATGTCTGGTACATAGACAGTGGATGTTCCAGACATATGACAGGGAATAAGGATGGCTGACTGACTTTAAAGCTTTTGATGGACCCAAACTTACATTTGAAGGAAAAAAAACCCTGGTAAAATTAAGGGGAAGGCCTGATGTTCAAGAACAACTTGAAGATTCAAAATGTGGCTTATGTTAAAGAGTGAGTTTCAATCTTACAAGCATAAGTCAATTCTATGACAAATGCTACAATGTGAACTTCAACAAGAAGGATGAAAAGTGATTCACAATCAAACCCGACCTGATTGTACTTACGGGGAAAAGGAAGACAACATGTATGTGGTAGATTGGAAGACAACAAAAGCGAAAACATGTCTGCTTTGGTAAAAAATAAGCAATCAACCAGCTGGATTCGGCATAGAAGATTGAACCATCTCAACTTCAAGACCATCAACAATTTGTCAAAGAACAAGTTAGTTGAAGGCCTACCACAGAATCACATTCAAGAAGGAAAGTCTTTGTGATGCGTGTCAAAAGGAAGCGGATCAAAAACTCCTTCAAGTCAAAGCCTTATCAATCTACAACAAGAATTTTACTTCTATTTCATATGGATCTTTTTGGACCAGTCACACCAGTAAATGTGAGTGGAAAGAAGTACACTCTAGTGGTGGTGGATGACTTTTCCAAATTCATATGGACCATATTCATGAACAAGAAAAGAGAGACACTCAAAAAGCTATCAGATTTGCTAAGAAGAATACAAAATGAAAAGGAATTGAAGATCATCAAGATCAGATCAGATAGAGGCACATAATTTCTAAATGAAATTATCAGAACCTACCATGAAGAGAATGGAATACTACATCAATTATCAGCAGTAGGGACTCCACAACAAAATGGTGTAGCAGAAATAAGAAACAGGACACTCAAAAAAGCAGTGAGAACAATGATTGCAGAAGCATGCTTACCAAAGAGATTTTGGGATGAAGCTGCAAATACAACATGCTATACTCAAAACATATCAAAATCATCAATAAACATCATAGAAGAACACCATATGAAATATGGAATGGAAGAAAACCTAATATCTCACATTTACATATGTTTGGATCTAAATGTTTTTTTGACCAGGAATCAGTTACATACTTTTGATGAAAAAGCTAATGAAACAATATTTATGGGATACTCAGACACAAGCAAAGCCTTCAGAGTACTCAACAAAATAAATTTGGTGATTGAAGAATCAATTCATATAGTCTTTGATGAACCAAACACAAATGGTGGAAGTCTAAAAGAACTTGAAGAAGAAGCTACAGAAAGACAAGTTTATAAAAATACAACAGTACCAACTACTATTATGGATCACACATTTGGCAATGAAGATGATGCACTAGTCAACACAACACAGGAGGCACCAACACAAGAACATGAAGTTGATGCACAAGCTGAAGTTGTGGAAGAACCAACTCAAGAGCAACTTCAACCTGACCTGAATTGGCTGAGAGATCATCCTGAAGAACAAGTCATTGGAGATATTCATACAGGATTTAGAACCAGAAGACAACTGGAAAGAATGCTAACTTGTTTTCTATCATAGGTGGGACCCAAAACAATAGATGATGCAATTCAAGATGCTGATTGGATTCTGACCATGCAAGAAGAGCTAAATGAATTTGAGAGAAATGAAGTGCAGGAATTTATTAGTGAGACCGGACATAACCAACATCATTGGAACAAAATGGGTGTTTAGAAACAAGATGGATGAACAAGGGACAATTGTCAGGAACAAAGCAAGGCTAGTTGCAAAAGGCTACCCTCAAGCATAAGGAATAGATTATGATGAAACCTTTGCACCAGTAACAAGATTGGAAGCAATCAGACTTTTTCTAGCTTTTGCAGCACATAAAGACTTCAAAATTTATCAAATGGATGTCAAGAGTGCATTTACGAATGGACTTTTGGAAGAAAAGTATATGTGGAACAACCACAGCAGGTTTCCAACTCAAAGGAAAGGAATATAAAGTGTACAAGCTCAAAAAAGGCACTATATGGATTCAAGCAGGCACCCAGGCACAGGTATGAGATCTTGTCACAATTTTGATAGACAATGGATTCAAAAAAAGGACCATTGATAAAACTCTCATCAAACTGGAAGAAGGTACAAGCACATTATTAGTTCAAATCTATGTTGATGACGTCATCTTTGGATTAGAAGATGAGAATCTGTGTGAGAAGTTTTCTAATCTGATGAAGAGCAAATTTCAAATAAGTATGATGGGAGAACTTAATCATTTTCTTGGTTTACAAGTAAAGCAAATGAAGGATGTCATCTTCATAAATCATGCCAAGTATACAAAAGACTTGATACACATATATGGTATGGATAAAGCGGCACAACAAAGACACCAATGTGTGCAAGAGTTATTCTTGGGAAAGATGAAACTGGAAAAGATGTTGATCAAAAGGCTGTATAGAGGATCATTGGTTCCTTACTCTGTAGCTATAGCGGACTGATATAGCATTTGCGGTAGGAGTTTGTGCAAATTCAAAGCTCAACCAAAGGAATCTCACTTACTAGCGACTAAGAGAATCATCAAATATCTAAAGAACACCATCAATGTTGAAATTTGGTATCCAAAAGATAGAGGATTCAAACTACTATCATATTCAGACTCAGACTATTCTGGATGCAAGATTGATACAAAAAGCACATCTGGAACTTGTCAAATGCTGGGCAGCAGACTAGTATCATGGTTTAGCAAAAATCAAAACTCTATATCCCGTCAAAAGTGAAAGCGAGAATACATAGCGGCGAGGTAGGTGATGTGCACAAGTATTGTGGATCGAAAAGCATTAAGTGAGTATAGAATGGAGGAAAGACAATCCTATTATGTGTGATAACACAAATGCAATATCTATTCTTGAAAATCGATGTTGCTTATGTGTGATAACACAAGTGCAATATCTATTCTTGAAAATCGGTATTGCTTATGTGTGATAACACAAGTGCAATATCTATTCTTGAAAATCGATGTTGCTTTCAAGAACAAAGCATATTGATGTAAGACATCAATTTATTAGAATCATGTTGAAAAAGAAGATGTTTTCTAAGATACATACCAGCGAAGATCAATTGGCTGATATCTTTTCAAAACCACTCAGTCATGAAAGATTTTGCAAGTTGAGACCTGAGTTGGGAATGATTGAAATCGATTAAGTCACAAAGAGTAGCTAACTAGAGTAATCAGCTAAGTAACTTCACCAGCTGATTGAACCTTTGCCATTTCGGGTGCGATCACTTGGCAGGTAAAGCACTGGTACCCAGTGAAGTTAACCTCACAAATTGTTAGGGCTTGATTTTAGACAAGCGGTGAGTAAGATATCACTCCACGGCTTAGTGACCGGCCAAGTCACTCTACCGGAAAATATCTTGGATTCAACAGCAAGCTAAAGTGTAAACTAAATCAATTTTACACATGTGTAATATCAGAGAAGTAATGGAGGATTATATTGTTGAAGATTACACACGTGGAGATCAGTTCATAATCGTGGAGGTAACTATATTATTTTTCAATTACAGGAATGACGACAACGCCTCGATTCCTGGGATTTATCATTACTTACCTCAATCCACTCCCCCACTACACTCGAATACCGTGATTTATATACACAAAATCACGCCATTACTTCATCAAATCCTTCCATATTCAACCACATTCACACTACTCAAATTATCCTATATAAACAACACTTAGAGATTTTTCAGAATTCTTTACACTCTCTTGCAATTCATAAACCCTATTCTCTCTGAAAAATATTTTTTTTTAATCTCAAATACTTCAAAGCAATGGCTTCGTCTTCCTCAATCTCGGCGACAAAAAAGTACTATGAAAAATCGATCATCACGGGATCATTTTCCGACACAGTTTACTATCTACCCATACATGATAGTGACCCACAAGCAAAGATTAGTTGATGGCTGCATAAATCTTGGATTGATGACATTCCTAAATCCACGAGTCAAAGGTATGTGCTATGAAACCTAATTTCATTTTGGAAAAATGCAAAATTTGTGCCAGACAAAAGAAGAGTAATCTGATTGTATTAAAAGCACAATGTTTGGAAAATAAGTAGTTATCACACTGGACTTCTCAATAGATTCTTACATCTCAACAGCGTCGGTCCGGTCGATGTGAAGAAGATGCGGTCGACATCAACACTTTACGGACATAAATAGTCAAGAACCCCACAAAACATAGGAAGAAACACAACTTCCACTAGATCAATACTTAAGCGCCCTTTGCTGAATTTTCTCTTGTGATAAAGGAACATTGAAGAGAGGAAAGGGTCCATGGAAGAACATGACCGAGCTCGAGGGGTCAAACTAATGGCTATTATCTATCAAGGTATCCCTTTAGCTTGGTCACGATTTATTTTCAACAGTTAGCTCAAATTCACAAGGAGATTGATGGGAAATCATGGAACCTAGCAGAACACCTGCAAAATAAAGGTGATTTCTAGGAAAGGAAATCATATGGGATTCCTCTCCGACATCTTTCGATCAAATGAAAGTGAAACCCATCAATGTGCACACATTGCAGAGAATGAGTGATGTTTACTTACATCAAGGCCTCCCGAAACCACAACCCACGGCCAAAGTAATAGGAATGAGCACAAAGCGGGTCGGGAGTTGGGAGAGAGAACAGGATCTTAAAGAGAACAAGTACAACAAGGGAGTATGCCCGGCAACAAGGATATCCTGTTGTAATTAGTGATAATCTGACAGCGAGGAAGAAAAACAAGAGGAAGTCATATATTTGGAAGAAGGTGAAGAAGGATACCAACTCACATCCTCAAAGTAGAAGAAAGAGAGGATGAGGAAGATGCTCTTGTTGTGAGGAAGAAAAAGGTGATGAAGAGAAGCAGGAAGGAGATCATCTTGAGGATGATCGAGAAAGATGGACTTTTACGATGATGACTTGTGATTTAGGAAGTGATTCTCGGGAGCATCGGCCAAAGTTGACAAACGACCAGTGAGCGGTGATCAAACTCACTCCATTGAACATGTCACCACCCGGCATTGATCAGGGGAACAACAACGAGAAAAAGCGAGTCTCGGCATATGGAGGAGAAGGGCGATCCCCACAAGGATTGAGAAATTCAAGTGACCTTCAGCGATCTCTCTCGATCATGAGATTTACGAAGAAGCATAAGAAAAAAAAAAAAGAACGAGCGAAAGAAGAATAAGAAGGCGAAGAGGAAGAAGAGCAAGTGGCCTTTGCACCGGCGGAGGAAGATCGAGATAAATTTTCAATCTGGATATTCAACACGATAGTGGACATGGAGAGCGAGTACATAAGCATGCAAAATCACAAAGCGCCTTAGGGGCGATGCAACCTCCTTAAATCACAAGATTGCGGCCCTCGTCGACCACGTCAAAGTTCAAGATGAGGTCATGGAGAGGCAAGGAAATCTTCTCTGCAATCTACAACATCTAATCCCCCATGTCCAAACTAATCTTGAGTTTCTAGTGACAAAATTGATGGAAATCTCAAACCATTGGTGGATACTTTAAATGCTCATACCCAACAAATTCACCATCTGGATGAGATTATGGACTACTCTGGACAGCAACTCAACACCCTACTCAATGTCACTGGAGCAACAAATAAAATTCTGGAGAAAAAATTTGGTCATGTACCAGACTCTGAAGCAACCCACAAGATTCTGAAAGAAAGGTTTGATCTTTGCCAAAAGGGAAGAGCGACAAGCCTAAAAGCATCGATGAGAAGAAGGGCGACCCAAATGACAAGGGCAAGGGCATCAAAGGCAATGTCATCGAGTTTGAAGAAAAAGTAGTAACCTTTTAATAATTTTTGCCTTTGAATAAATTTAAACTTCAATGAACTATCTTCTTACCTTTATGGATGAATAAATTTTTAGGGTTTTATTACATTAATATTATGAAATTTCTTACTTATGTTCGGGCTTATTAGGGTTTTGGCATTATCAAAAGGGAAATTGTTAGGAACATTTTATTATGTTTTGATGATGGCCATACTAAACTATTATAGCAAGCTGAAAAAAAATTAGAAATCTCTGTAAAGTCTTTACTTAAGTCGACATGTTGTATAAGTTGAGTCAGACAAGTATTGTACTAGTTGGTAGAATGGCCAAGTAAAAGCAAAATCCGGCGAGTGAAAGCGACCAAGTACCAATGAGAAAGCATGAAGACATTATGGTCGACTTATAACCGGAAATGCATGATGACCTTGGATAAGTCTAAGTTATATCTCAAGTGATAAAATTCATTGTTAAATATATTTGTACACTGATCTCACACATAACAAGGATCAGTGAAGTACAAGGACTCATGTAAACTCAAAGAAATCAAGAAAGCAGTGAAACGGCAAAGTAAATTGTCTATCGGCTGAGTAAAAATGAAGCAGTGAAGGAAGATCTAAAACACTAAACCGTTCAAGTAACAGCCAAGTGAAGAGGCAGCGGAGTAAACTACACTTGTTCAGAATAATAAAGAAGATTCAGAGGATCAAGCATTCAATGCACAATCAATCAAGGACGGATTTTATGATATACATTTGAAGAAAATCAGATTACTGAAATTAAGGAGAATATAATTGAGGGGAATCAAAATTAAATCAACTATTATTCCCATTAAATAGCCAATGGATAGAAATTCAAATCAAGGATTATCAAGGCTATAAATAGAAGGCATTGTGAGACGGGAAAACAACGATTGAATCGATAAAACAATGAAACTTCTGTCAAAATTTGAAAAGCTCTCTATATGAACTTAAAGGATACATCTAGAGATCAACTCAGCAACCAGAACTTTAATTCCATATCAAGCACTGAGATTGATCACAAATATGTGAATCCAATTCACATCAAACTGAAGCAATTGAATCAGAGGAATCAGAGAAGGAGTTGCAACCTTTGTGATAGCTGCTGAAATATTTGTTCTCAAGGAGCAGTGATAGAGACTGATTCACTGAAGCTTTTGTAGCCTGGGAGTGATAGTCTTGAAGATTGTGAAGCTTGTGTAGCCAAGGATAATCTAACTATTGTATCTGTGAAAACAATAGTGAGTTCCTCCAATCATAATAGGAGAAGAGTGGATTAAGGGATTACACCACCCTGAACCACTATAAACCTTTGTGTCTATTTACTTTCGACAATTTACTTTCTGACACTTTATTTCATTGCATATTATATACATGATAGTCTAATCTATTTTGAACCAACATTTAAAGAAGGACTTATCCGTTGTCCAAAAGCTTTTAAATATAAGAAAAGTTTTGAAACTCCACTATAGTCATTCACCCCTCACCTGTTTGTAGTTTTACCTTTCTCTGGGACAAACAAGTATTTGCTAGAGCCACTAAAATCCATCTAGAATCTCTTCTTTTCCTCCACCAATATGAACTTGCCTCTGGTAAAAAAATAAATGCTCTATGCAGCTCTTTTCATCTCTAAAGTGTCCACTTCCCACTTTACAAGCATGGTTAGGGATGAAAGTGGGATGCACCAAGGTTCTTTTCTATTACATTCTGGGTGCCACTCTATATATATGTTGGCGAGGCCTAAGTTTAGTTATTTTGCTCCTTGTTCATAAACTTGAGACAAATCTGTAGGGTTGGTATGCCAAGATTCTCCTTTGTTGAGGGAAGACTTATCCATATTAAACATGTCCTCTCTTATTCCCATTACATGTTTTGTTTGCTTTAAAAAGCTATGCTGCTACTATTTTTGATAGAATTGAACACATTCTTTCTCATTTCTTATGCTTTGATACCACAAAATGTAAGCACCATATATGGAGAAGTCAGAAAGGCATCTGTTATCCAACCCTAGAGAATGGACTAGGTGTCAGAAATCTTAGAACCCTTCAACAGGCCTTTTCCTTAATTCACATGAATCATCTCTGATACACATATCCTGAAGATTCTTTTTGAAGCTTTTATTTGATTTTAAATATCTTCTACGCATATCTTGAAGATTTTATTTTGATTATCTCATCATTTCCATACATATATATATATATATATATATATATATATATATATATATATATATATATATATATATATTTTACATCGATTTTTTGATTATCTCCTCATTTCCCAAGTCTGTAAAAAACATATGATTCAAAACAATAAAAAAACGGGATATTGTAAGTAGCTTAAACTCGTGACGAAGATTGACACAGGCTTAAACTTGGGTTGGTAGGAAATTTTTTTCAAACAAAATAAATTAGATAAATAGATAGAATAAATATGAACATAAAAAAAAGAACACCAGTTTCAGGACATCAACATAAAAAAACAACAACAAAGTTTCAGACATGAACATTAAAAAAAACAAAGTTCCTCAAACAACAACAAAGTTTCTTAAAAAATGACATATAATGCGGTATGTAGGCAATCTTTTTCACCGGCGTCTACGTTGCAAACACAGGTCAACAGTTGATCTTCCTCTTATGTAGTCTGCATTGTCTCTTTCACATTTGCCAATTCACAATCTCTTCATCCTACCTTCTCAACCCGACTTCATGTTGATGATTTCCGTCTCATGCAAAAGTTCCCATCTACAGCATAGCATGTCTTGTCTTAGTTCCTCCAGGTTGGTGCATGAATTTGTTCCTCATCCGTTTCTTCTCTTCCTCCAGGTTGTTGCTGAATCGATCCTTATCATTTGCCTCTCTTCCTCTGTACTTTCATGAATTAGTTCCTCTTAATGGCCATCCTTTTCATTGATTTACTTTTTGATTTAGATTGAGATTTCTGGTGAGTTATAATCTTTGTATTTATCTCGACATATATAAAAAGGCTGGGTTGTATGTAGCATTGCAAACTTACAATTAAATGGATGTGACCCATGGCTTTTCAAAAGTAATAGTTACATTATACTAGTAGTTATTAAATCCTTCCTTATAATTAAAGCGACCTTGGTAGTTGAAAATCATTCAAACACTTAAGTATTCCCAATATTGAAATCAAATCGAACAGCTTTGTATTCACAATTTTAAATCAAACACATCAAGACCAGCATTGAATTCCGGTAGAATGAAGATCCGGCGGGTATCGGTTTGGATTTCCCCAAACATTGGCACTATAGGTAGTTACCCGAGCTATCTAGACTGGAAATTAAGCCTTAGTGTAAACCATCCGTGCCGTAATGATCCGTTTGCCACTTTACATCTCCTTGGAACTCATCAATCTATCGAGAGATTGGGTCTTTCTTGTGAAGATTGGCAAGCAAGTTGATTGAAACTGCGATAAATAAGGAAGGAATACCCATTGCGATAAGAATATCACGGAGATTGAAAAAAGCCAATCGAAGAAGCGGATCTGCGGTATTACTCGAACCACTTTTATTGTAATAAAAATACATTTGAAAAACCTTCGTGCAATTGTTTTTAAGAAATCAGTATAATTAATTAATTCATTCATTGAAACCCTTCAATTATATCACAACCCAATCAACTATGATTTTATTTAATTATCGTGATTATTCGATTTAACAATCGAATCTTTACTTATCTATTATATCAGCAAAATCAAATATTGTATCTCGATTATTAGATTTAAGTTTAACTCTCTGTAGCCCACGTTTTAAGCGTGAATCTTATCACTATTTTTTAAAATGTCAATTAAGCGTGTGTAAACAATTATATGGTTTTATTACAAGTTATATATGGTTTAAACTTGATTACTGTAACAATTATATAGGTTTACATCTAATAAGGGTTTAAACTTATTATAGGGTTTAAACTTGATAATCAACTCCAAACCTAAGGAAGAAATGAAGTACAATTACATGAACAACCAGAATTCTCATTGTTGAAGATACTAACCGTTGGCTATTATTCCATCATCCTGCCTTTTATTTGAATAACACACCTTATTAGTTATCTTTGAAATTCTTTAAGGCAAGGATATCATCAACAAGCACTCTTCCATCTTCATTCCACAGATCTGATTGGCAATAGCCTTAACATCGAGAGAAGTGTCGATTCCTGACAACTTTGGGAGACACCATAGTCGTTAGCAATCCACAAAGCTTCTTTGATAGCCATCAGTTCCTTGAAAGATGTAATTTCTTCTATAGAGCTCATGAATCCTTTAATCCATCTTCCATTACTATCTCTGGAGACCCGCAACATGACCACCTTGCCCTCTCCATTCTCGTCAAACTCCGTGCAATTTGGCATGAGCGTTAACCTTAATCCAACCCAAAGCGAGGAGGTTCCCAAAAATACAATGAGACCAAAAGCTAACACTTATTTATACACCCAATGTTAATAAATCCTTGAGAACAACCTAAAGAAAATGGATTTTAAAGAAGGCGATTATTTAAATCAACAACTTTAAGCGAATTAGATTATGTTCAAATTTAATCAAAGGATTACAATTAAAATCAAGGATGATGATCGAGAATGGACTTTAGGAGATGAGTCACCTCATATTGATGAAACAAGAGTCTCCATTCTACATTATCCATAAATCTATCAATCCTCTAAGTAAAGGTAGGTCGAGTAGCCCAAATCTATCAAGTTACAATTTCTAACATTGGAGTTGAAGTTAGCAATCCTAGAAAGATTATTCCAAAGATCGACATTTCGTCTTTCTCGAGATGTGTGCATGAATAATATTAGGATATGCTAAATAACGATTAATATCAACAAATCCAAATTCAAAGGATCCAAATATCTCGAGAAGGAGATTGTATGGAACACAATAAAAATAATCTTGGCAATGACTTTAAAGGTTTCCTTGCTTTGGACTTTGGTTTCAAAAGGACTACCACTTGGTCTATGATTAAAAGCGACTCTTTGATGTGTCTCATGAATTCTTTAGAGCCAGCACCTCTACAATTCCAAGTGAGGATCTTCAGATACCAGTGTAAGGAGAGAGGATCTTCTCAAAAGAAGAAAAATTACTATGAATCATTTTTCCAAGATTTCCAACTAGGGATCCTTGATCCTGTTGATGATAGACTAACCTTCCATATCTGCATCATCTCCTTCCATTCTATGGCTATTGAGAAGTCCTTCACCATGTGCACATATTCCAACATCACACAGACTCCACCTCCTCAACAAGACGTATATATGAGTTTAGTTTGGTCATGTACCATAAAATTCTCGCCATTCTCTTCAATAAGGATATCTGAACGATTTTTATTAAAACTACCTTGTTTCTTTGTTTGAGGTTTATAAGTGACTTTTATAAGTGACTTTCTCCACTCTTGATATTGAAACATGTTGGATAAATGAGTCTGTTGTGTGTTACAGTTTGGAAGATTCTGTCCTAGAAAAGCAAACCTAAAAGGAAAAAGCTAATACACAGAAAATGCTATTATGAAAAAGAGAAACCACTGATACTAGCTGTTGGTTATTATCCCATCATCAACTTTTTAAAGATGGTTATGCAACGATCTCATTTCTTTTTTAGATTTTTTATTAATCACATATCTCCTCGTTTCTTCTTTTGCTTTTTCACTAATTGCAAACCCTAATAAATTATAGCAATTTGCATGTAACAACTATAGGTATGAGGAACTACGTACATTATTCTTGTGCCTTTAGAGCCTCTAAGTTTTTCAATTCTTTCCCCTTTCCATGTTTCTTCTTGTGGATAATCTCTTTCCTTCTCTTGGAAAGTGGCTCATCTTCAACCCGATTCTGATGGAGCTTTCTCTTATTCACTGGCTTCTTTACATTTGTTCCTCAATATCTCAACAGCGATTCTTCTTGCGGCTGACAGCCCGAGTCGGTATCTTCAACCTTGGTGGATCCTCGGCGGACTCGGCGATCTGTCTTTGTTTGCTTCCTTGTTCTTTTAGGTTTTAATACCTCTGTAATTTTCCTTGTATCTGCAGCCTTTCTTTTCTCAGTAGTTTTCTTTGGTGCAGCGGAGTTTGACATATTTCTTCCGCGATTTGCTTGACTGCTCACCACGCGACATCACCATCATTTCCATCACTATGATTATCAGCAGCCTCAGTAACACCTTCTTCATCATCATCAGGACCATGAATAGCATAATCAATTTCCTTCTTGTATCTGGATTGATTAATCTTCTCAGATTCAATATCGGGACCGGGAATAGCATAATCAATTTCCTTCTTGTATACTGGATTGATTAATCTTCATTAATTAATCTAAGGGTAAGGCCTTTGATTTCCTTTTCCACTTCTCTTTCCTCGCAGCTACTTTCTTCATGTAATGAATGAAGTATCAGCCCAATCAAACTTCATATACGCAAATGATCATCATCGACTCTATCTTGGTCTGATAGAGTGTCCATACTTCAACCCGGTCCAAGTATGTTCTTTGCAATGAGTTTGCTCGTAATGATACTCATTCCCAATATATGCGCAATTGATGCACAGGAATGGATTTGGTGGCTACATTTGTTTTGATTTTATCAACAAAATCCATCTTGGATAGTCCCGTTGCTTGAGTTTGCGGGTGCATCTACCACTTCTTCAAAACCAAAAACTTCCCTCGATGAGACCGGAAACTTCAATCTCTCGGCATTCCGCGGTTGTTTTGAATGCTTCACTTCCTTCTTCCCACGGTAATGTTTTCCAAAAATCACTAACATTTGTGTATGAGATTGTTTCCAATCTTTATTGAGTATGTTTTCCAATCCTGCAAACCTCCTTATTCTTCAACCAATGTTGATGGCCAAATCTGTTTTGTTTGCATCAACAACAATGCTTCTAACACTTTGGCTTGATTCAATCTGGACATCAATCTTTTCCGCCATTGATATGAGAAAAAATAAGATGAAGAAGATAGATGGTAAATCTGTGTTCACGATGTAAAAGCAGAGATATAATAGATTTTGCGAGTAGAGAGAATCTGCTGTGTGTGATGCGTATATATAGGCGGTGGGTAGTTATGGCTATCGGTGCCGTACATCCATGTCAACCCACGATTAATCGAGTGAAATCTGTCTTGACACGTGTTCCATAACTCCTCCATAACGTTTTGTAACCGTTAGATCGTGTTAAGTATGGTAATAAAAGATAAAGTAAATATCCACCAATTGCTCTTTGACTTTAATAAAGTTTGGTATGTAACGTTCCATTGGCGGGGTTGTCCTCGTGAGGTTGGCTCGTGATCTGTGACAAAAATGCTTAGGTGGCTCTTGACAATGTGACTCTGCTTTGATCCTTGATTTCTTCTTGTTTTGTTCAATTGATAATACAAGATGAAGTTTAATACCAATAGTGATCTGTCAAGTGAGCTCACCCACATGACAAAGACCAATCCCGCCAGCAACCTCATTTTCTCAATTGTCCAAACATAAGTACATGGAATTATTGATACCAATGACTAATCTGCTAAGTGAGCTCACCCAACATAGCAAAGACTAATCCCCATGGTGAATTCGATTACATTCTTGATTATCGATCAACTTTTATAATTCAAGTTCGATCCTTAGTTTAGCAAATCTTTCATTATCAAGTGGTTTGGTGAAAATATCGACAAAGTTGATTTTGATGAGGATGTATAGAACCACCACATCTTTCTTTTCAACATGATCTCTTATAAAATGATGTCTCACATCAATATGCTTGGTTCTTGAGTGCAAAAGCAGGGTTTTCGGTGATTGCAATTGCACTTGTGTTGTCACACATAATTGGAATTTCTTTTCTTCAATTCCATAATCCACTTAATTGTTGTCTTAACAAAGTACTTGTGAGCGGCAACTTCCGGCGACAATGTATTCGGCTTGACGGTGGAAGTTGATATAAGTTACATTTCTTACTAAACCAGGAGACCGAGTCTACTTCCATCAAGCCCGACAAGTTCTGTAGTGCTTTTTCTATCAATTTTGCATCCGACATAATCGAGAATCTGAGTAGGATATAACTTTGAAGCTTCCATCCTTGGAATACCGTATCCACTACTCCCAAAAGTCTCCTTTAGGTACTTGAGAACCTAAATGACTTTCTTTAGGTTTAGATTGAAATCTTGCACAAACACTACAACCAAAAGGATATATCAGTCTGCTTTGCGTTGAGATCTGAATGTTGCTATCATCATTACAATATGAGTCAGTCAACATCTTTGCCTTCTTTATCTTACGTCAATCGATATTTGTGCTCATTGGGTTGATATCTTGGTGCTATTTTCCATACCAAACTTCTTGACAACTCCTTGCAGGTATACTTGGTTTGATGAATGAAGATTCCATCTTTCATTTGTTTGACTTGCAATCCCAAAAGTAGTTCATTTCTCCCATCATACTCATTTGGAACTTGCTCTTCATTAGATTTGCAAACTTTTCACATAACAATTCATTTTGAGAACCAAAGATTATGTCATCAACATAATCATGTACCCGGCGAGTCTTTATCCTTCTCATTGATTACGAAGAGAGTTTTATCAATGGTGCCTTTTGTAAAACCATTGTCCACCAGAAATTGAGATAAGGTTTCATACCAAGCTCTTGGTGCTGTTTCAATCCATAAAGTGCTTTGTTGAGTCTATACACTTTATCTTCTTGATATTTAACTTCAAATCCAGGAGGTTCTTTGTGCATACACTTCCTCCTCTAGAATGCCATTCAAAAATGCACTTTTGACATCCATTTGATATACCTTGAAGTTCTTATATCGGCATGTGCCAAGAATAATCGATAGCTTCAATCTTGCAACAGGTGCATAAGTTTCATCAAAATCTATTCCATACCTTGAGAATAGCCTTTTGCAACTAGTGCGGCCTTATTCCTTACAATGGTACAGATTCATCAAGTTTATTCTGTATACCCATTTAGTACCAATGATATTTGCATGACATGGCCTTTCAACGAGTGTCCAAACTTGATTTCTTTCAAATTCATTCAATTCTTCTTGCATCGCAATTATGCA